>CM064916.1:533120-593990 GCA_032727855.1 Quercus ilex subsp. ballota
ACGTTTTTGACCTTGGAAAGTTTTTCTTTCTTCCCATCCACAGGTTCTTTCATAATCATGCAACTTTTTCTTTCCTCTTGTAGGGGAGGTTGAAACCCCTACTCAACTAGGGAAGAAAGTGGTAAATAAAAATAAAAAGGGCCTTTAATTTGTCATATTCTATACTAGCAGTTATCCAAAATGTTTGTGCTATGACTAATACTTAGAGTCGTCGTTAACAACAACAAAAAACCACTATTATGTCCCATACAAAAGTACAAACAGATTAGGAAAAGATGTCATATTGGATTATGGGAATTTATTACTTCACTGACTGATGTAGAGAAGCTGACTCATGTAGCATAAAACAAAACCAGGGAAAAAAAAATCATGCAAGAAAGAATATACTTGCTAGCAGCATTATATCATATATATATATATATACACGGTTTTGCTTGGCAAGAATAAATAATCATACCATTGGGCCAACTACGATGTATGTATCAAAAAGTAATCTCGATGCTTCCTGAGACCTGTCAGCTTCTGTTTTGGGGAGATGATTATATATTGTAGTTGATATTCTCTTGCTCTAGTTGGACAATTCCTTCAAATGCCAAGTTGCTGTGTAACCCATTAAAGCATACGTAAGTATTAATTTTAAAGCAGCTGAGTACAAGAAATGGAATACTAACTACCTAAATCTAATCCTCTATTAAGAAAAGAAAAAAAACAAAAACAAATCTAATCTTCTCTAGAACCCTATATTAGAGTCAAATGATTTTATTAAGAATTTTTTAAGTTTGATTTTTATTTTTAAAATGTGGTATAGATTGTAGACAAGCAGGTATGAGGACGAATGTGCAAGAGAAAACAAAATTTTTAAAATAAACTTTCCTTGCTATAGATTCCATAGCCTTTTTTTTTGGGGGGAGGGGGGGTGGAGGGTTGCCAACTTGTGATAGTCTTTTTATATATTTATTTATTTATCCTCTTTTTCTTTTTTCAGATAATAATTAATAAATGAAAATACCAATACAATGCCAGATGGACCAAATTCGGACAGCAGGCCAATTAAAGATTCTTTATCATGGACATTCTTAATTAGAAACATGATTGTTAGTATCTATCAAATCAAAAGAAAAAAAAATTAGTATCTTGTGTATGGATTAAGGATGCTCATGAACCATCTAATAGATGTATGTGACCTTATATATATATATATATATATATATATATATATAAAGGGTTTAATCTCTAAAATTTGGATACAAATTTTAATTTAGTCCATGAAATTTATGAGGTTCTTTTTTGATCCTCAAAAATTTTAAAACGTGTCTAATCATTATTCCCAATGTATTTTTTGTTTAGGTAACTAACAGACCATTGAATCTAAGCAACATGTGAGGTGTTCCTATTGGCTACTAAATCAACCACCATTTACCCCACCCCCAAAGTCATGTGTTGCGCAGTAGTCCAGGGTAAAAGCCAAAAAAATTAGACATATATTGATTTTATAGTGTTCATAATCATATATCGTATAATCTAGATAATATGCGCAAATAAAAAATTGATTCGTAGTCCATTTCGTGATTTGACAACTATGAATACATGAAAATGAATTTGTTTCACCAAATGACTAACAGACTAAGAACCAGAAAGAGAAGGGGAGGGAGGATGCAGCTAAAGCTAAAGCTCAGTTCGGGGGAAAAAATTCTACCTGAATCACAGATCTAATATAAGCCACATTTAGATGAAAATGAAAAAATCCATGGTTACACTAGAATAGAACTAATCGGTTACGATTGCATAACATACCACATTTACAAGTAAACGTTTTCGGTTCTCCAAGTGCATGATAAGTTACTCGTCTTTTAACTCTTTATATTGCTACAAGTAAAATCCACAACATCAGGAAAAATATTACATTTACCTCTCTGCACCATTAATTTTTAAATTAAAGTTAATAGAACTGATGATTACTGGATGTAACACTAGCAAAGAAGATTGGAGGTGCAAATAGCACCATCCAAAAACCAACACAAGAGTGAAAATAACCTTCCTCAGAACTTGATACAGTTAACTAAATCTGAATGATGCCTAGCTACATCCAACCTTTTAGTCTCAATGTGCCATGTAGATTGTCAGACTGGAAAGGATTTGGTCACATTGGTTTTCCCCCCCTCTTTTGGGTAGTTCTGGCTGCTGTCTATGAGTTTTACAAATTTGGAACCACACCATAAATGATAAAATGATACCATGGCAACCTCTTTTCTGAGTCCTGCAGCATCTCTAAAATCATACTGCATTAGAAGGAAGCTGCAAACAAGAAGAGAGAAGACACACGCACATAATGCAATGGTAATCAGACGCAATACTTAAAACTTCCTAGTTTCAAAATTTTTTCTTCTCTTTTTCTTTTGAAATCAAAAGGCATCCTTTCTTGTCTTCAATATAATGGACTCCAGCCTCATTATATGGAAACAGTAAATGGTGCTCTGGAATTTTAGCAACAAGACCAGTTTTGCAGAGTGATTGTATTGGCCTGAAGAGGATTAGAATTGAGGAATTATACCTAACAATGCAATTAGCATCCACAAACTCCTACTTGAGAGGCTTCAAACCCTACACACCAAATTTTTTCAGGAAACTAGAAGAGAAATAATACAGCAGTATATTTGGTGCAACATGAGAAGAAAAAAATAATCAGCTAAACCTGAAGATTCCAGATGTATACTAGTAATCAGAAAATGTTTGGCACAAACTTCAGAACATTTTATTTTTTTGATAGATAATTATAATTCAATTAAAAGCACAAAAAAAGGCGCCACCCTAGTACACAAGGAGTATACATTGGAATACAAGAGGAGAAGAGAAAACAAAACAATACAAAATCAACATCCGCAATGCAAATATATATATATATATATATATACACCAACATCAGATGTCCAAAGAAGTGTGTGTGTCTGAACAGAAATTTTATCCAGCCATATTTTCTCAGAAGGCTCCACAACAAGTCTGGCCTGAGGTTGACTATCGACCATGGGCAGAAGTTTTTTACTAAAGGATCACCTTCATCCTTCCAGAGAGGAGTCCAGGGTTTTATCCTTCTGTTTCTGAGGTTAGTATTGTGGGTGTTATTAAAAAAAAAAAAAAAAAGTATTGTGGGTAGTGTGCTTTGGTCATCTTGGTTTGCGGCTTGTCTTTTTTAGTCCTGAGCACTTGTTTGTACCTTAATTCTTCTTTCTTTGGAAAAATAAAGTTGTCTTTGGAGAGTATCAGCAAAGGCATGTCCCATTTTTAAGTTCCAGTACTTGTATAGTTTATCATGTATACCCCTTCTTATGCTTCTAGGAAAAGCAGTGAGACATTCATGGAGAAAGTAGTAGCTTAAATATTATGAAAAAAGGAGGTAATAAGCCAAGCATCTTGTAGCTCAATGGCATTGCCTGAGTCTCCCAAATTAGGAGAACCTACCTTCAAATCCCCCTCCCCCAGTTATTGTAAGACAAAAAGAAAAGGAGGTAATAAATTATGGACATGGTCCTCCAATTCCAAGGGACTCATCTATTTATACCATGTCTTTCACAGAGAATCCTCACATCATTTATTTACAGTTGATAACAATTATCAAAAGCATAGTTCCTGGAAAAGGACTTGGTTGCATTGACAGAATCTTAAATTTTAAGTTTCCTTAAGAAACTAATTACATATCTTTGTTTCCTGATCAAAATTGTAAACATAAATGATAAAGGCTATTATAGAAAGTTGATGTGAAAAATGCATTTGTACAAGTAGGTGATTTCAACTAGGCAATTAGATAAGGGCCAAAACAGCTGCATTACAACAGACATCTAAAGTATACGGTTTAGAGCATTAGGATTAACCTTCCAACTCATTTTCTGATATCATTTTGTCTATGCCAAAGATACATGAAAAATATTAGTGAGCAGTCTTTGCCAATATGTAACTCGTAACTACTACTACTGCTACAGTACTAACTAAGACAAGAGTATATTAAATTTTGCAGTTGTGTGAAAGGAAGAATATAATAAGGGTGAAATTGAAGATATCCTATTTGCTTTGTTTAGAAGTGGTAGTAGTAGAAGAAGGTGGCTGGTTACCTTGGAAGCCCTGAGTTGATTGACAGCCATTCGAAGAGAATCATGAGATAGAATTAAGCGAGAGAGGGCACCGGTGCTTAAACCAACATATTTGGCTGCTTCCGAAACAGAACCATCCACTGCCAAAATTAAATCCAGGAGAGCTTGCATTCCCTGTTTGTATGTAACAAAGATAAAGATAAAGATGATTGTTTTGTAATTTGTTTCAAAATAAATAATAGAAATACGAACGAACCAAAAGGAACTTGGGGTTATTGGGTCCAATTTGGGGACCAGAAGATGAAGATCTGAGAGTGGACTTGAGAGGAAGAATGGTAAGGAGGTCAGGAGGCGGTGAATAGGTGTGGATATCGACAGTGTTTCTGACGTGAAGGGCTAAGAGAGTGCGGAGGCGAGCTAAAGCAGAGGCGCGGTTCATATGCTGAGATCGATCCTCAACAGCCTGGGCTATAAGACCAGTAGGTATGTGCTTCACCCTCACCGCTGACTCCCGCTTGTTGCGGTGTTGACCACCTGGACCCGATGCCTTGAATGTGTCCATCTCGCACTCTCTCATCAGTTCTTGCTCTGTCATTTCCAGGTATTCTCTACCAGCCTTCTTCTTCTTCTCATTATTATTATCATTACTACTACTGCTATATCCTCGACCCAAATTCAAGCTGAAGCAGCTGCTGCTTCTTGTTATTCTTACTAGTGCCAGTGGTGGCACTGGAGTTCGAATTAAAAATTTGGGCTTGGGTTTGGGCGATGATGATAAATACAAAGAGGAGGCCTTGGCAATGGCAGTATTATTATTATTATAAAAGCATCTCATCAAACCATTACCAGCAACACACCATCTCCATACCAATTCACTTCCCATCCTCTCTCTCTCTCTCTCTCTCTCTCTCTCTCTCTCTCTCTTTTTCTTTCTTTCTGCGACCAAACCGAACGCCCGCTACTGAAAGCTTCCCCCAAATATCTCTTCCCTTCGTGCACTCTCTCTCTCTCTCTCTATGGCCTAGCCCATAACTCTGTAGGCCCAATTCCACTTTCTGGCCCTCCTCGTCCGGTCACACCCTACCATTTTATTTTATTTGAGTTCTCAATAATACCATTTAACATGTCTGTATTAGAGGGAAAAAAAAAAAAAAAAGCACCATGATTTTGAATCTAACCTCATATTTTGCATAGGAAACCGGTCATTACACAAGGGAGGACTTTAGAGAAAACTAATTTTGTGACTCTCAATGTAGGCAACTGCAGCCTCTTTTTTAATCTAATTTTGCTTTGCTATTTAGAACCAAAAAATGTAATTTGAATTTTGGAAAATAAAGATAGATTCAGAAATGAAAGTAGAAACTAGAAAAATCACATGAACAAACCCAAAAATAAACACCGATCACACTAATGTATGGCAAAACATCGATCCCACAAATCAATGAACAGTAAACAAAGTCATTATTAATGTTCTTTTAACTCCAAAAATCTACTCAATAAAAAAAAAAATTCTTTGACCATGATTTGGTTTTAGAAGCTGCCTTGTATTCTGCTCGTGTAACATATCTAGCACCAAATCTTTCAGTTGAGTTGACCATCACAGACTGATCAGCATTATTTGTTTTGCTACAGTATAGATGATTAAGTTGTGTATGATTAGGCACCGGCGGCATATCCACAACTGCTTCTTCTAATTGTTGGGGTAGGTTTGGTGGTTCAATCGCAAGTTCGTCAAAAGAAAATAGTTGATTGCTATAACTTGATGGTGGAGAAGGAGGACTTTCAAACTCAGACAAATCTGGACCACCATTTGCACTTGCAGGTGCTGCTAATTGTAGGGCATCCTCCTGTCATGTGCACATATATAAACAAATGCAAAATGTTAATAATTTAACGAGAGAGAGACAGAGTGTTTGTGTTCTACCACAAAGTAATCTATTATTAATGACATTGTAATGATAATACATAAATGAGTAGCATTAAACCAAACGAAAACCACAAAGTTACCTGCAAGTATAACATATTATAGTGATCTCCTCCGCTATTATTGACCCGTAGCAAGTTGAGAGCACATTTCAACTCTCCATCAACAATGAAGCAAAAGTAGTGGATTCCTAATGGAAGCATCATAGTAACAGAAGCAATTTTTCCTATATTCTGCAAGTCCTCCCTGTTGAAGAAGGAAAGAAAGGGGGGAGTTCATCAATATCAAATTGTGAAGTTAAAGGAGAAAAATGAATTAAGTTGAAACTTGGAAAATGGAAAGTTATGTTACTTAGTCTGCCAGTTGTTCCACGATCCCACCACAGATACTACATTGCCACCACCATGCCATGTGATTTCAACAGAAATCAATCTTCCACCGAAGTAATTCTCATTATGCACCATGCTTCCTGGCAATGGATGCCGCATTTTAGACTGTATAAATTCACGAGGTGTAAATTCATGACGTGTTGGCATGGGAGTCACAAAAACCTGCAAGTAAAATGTAAAATGAGCTTAAATCCTCATATAAACATTTTGTGCATGTTTGACCCTTATGGGCATTCATGTTTTAATTGCTTCACTATGACTTGGGATTTTCTGTGTCCAAGTGTGTGTGTGTATGCACGCACCAAATTTAGTAAAGAAAGAAGATATCTGTAACCATAAACGTGAATCTTTTTACATGTATAACTACAATTAGATTCCTCAAGTGTCCTCTGTGTGTCTCTCTCTCTCTATGTGTATGCACACCAAAATTGTATTGAAGAGGCCTATGAAGCATTCGTTGTCAATGTGTCACTAATTCAAAATTGCTAGTTATCCCCCTTTTAGCATAGTTATGGAGAGGCACTAACTCTCTAAAGATGTTCTTAGATTAGTCTAAACATGATAATCACTAGATGAACCATGTGTCACAATAAGAAATTTGATAGCTATGATTCTATATGTGACACTCATTACGTAATATTTTCCGTGACACTATTATTGTATTGCACTAAGATATATTCATCACGTTTTAATGTATTTTATAGAAATATAGTTTTGTCAATAACAGAGGCACAAAATATGTCGAATGGTGCATGACATGAAATATAAATTAGTTGAAAGTGAGACTGTTGTCTCAAGACTATAATTTTAATCCCACAAAAATCAGACATATTTAATTTAACTTAAACAGAAGGAATATTAGTTATGAATATCCTTATTTAAAGGATTTTCAATGTCACTGATTAAAATAAAATAAAAAATTCCCAATGTCATCAAAGAATTGGGATATATTCAATATTTTCAATTAAAACGGAAGCAATATTAGGCTTGAATATTGGAAAAGCAAAACAGAGAGCAAACAGAGGGGGGTAAAAGACCAGAAACAAGATAGTGGAGAATTTAGTTTGTTCAATGACATTCCTTAATGGTGAACTAAACAGTTCAATGAATTAAAGTAGACTAACATAAAGCAATTACAAACAGGTTTCAGAACTTCAAAATTCATCCTAATTTGGCAGCATGTAGGGTAGGACTTTACTTCTTCCCAAGTTTCCCTCAGAGAATAAATAACAAAGCCGCACACAAAACATTCAACTAATGAATTAAGTAGATAGCTCTTTTACTCCATAAAATTAGTTTACAGAGTTATAAATAAATAAACATTGTCTACTTAAAAATCTCCTTCTTCATAAATGGTTTTATTTTTATTAATAATAGGATGCCTAAAGATTAGATTCTGAAAATAAAAATTAGATTAAAAAAATCACTGACCTGAGGATTATAGTGATGAGCATTATAGTACTCCGTGAAGCCCATCCAATGGTTATTGTTGTTTTCAAAATTCTTAACTCCAGAAGGGCCTGCTCCACCTTTTCTCCAACCAGCTGAAAAGTGAAAATAAAACAATGTTATAATCTTTCTTTCTCTTCTGAATGTGTGTTTGCCAACTGTCCGAGTTTTAATCTGGACTATTACAACAATCAAACTCCTTTACACAACTTAAGTAGTTGGTCTAGATTAAAAACCATATTTTTGTGGAAGAAGAACATTAGTAAAAAAAAAAACATGAAATTATTAAGAATCATAAAAACCAAGACTTTTATAGGTTATATAAACAAAAACAACTCCGCATTACCTTAATGATTAGAAGCAGAAAAACTAAAAAGAAGAAGAAAACAGAAAACATACCCATGTCTGTAGCATAGAGGAGAAGGCACAGCAACGAAGAGACAAGCAAAGGAAAGTATGAGGAGTGGTGTTGGTGCCTGGTTTTAATTTATACTAATGATAAGCTATATTATTACTAATACGAAGAGGAGGAGAAATAGCAAATAGGAGTATCAGTTTCCGATAGCAAGTAGGAATGATTTGTAACATTGTCATCATCCTCATCCCAGATAATCAACCGACTCAAGTCAAAATCACCTCCTTATCCTAAGCCTAAAACCCGACCCAATTCCACAAAACAAATAAAGTGTTTCCAAGATCTGATGTGGTCCTTCCTCCGCACCTTCGACACAACCAAACTCAGACCAACCCATTTCCTAGACTAGACGAAGAGAAAGACACGGATACAGAGGATGAAGAAGAATAAGAGAAAACAAAAATTACTAGTTTTAAAATTTAGTAGTATATTACTCTAAAAATATATATATTACTTGGGTAATCATCAATATATCAAATAATATATAATATATATATATTAATATATTATATATATAAAAGGAGACGCATTTTCCTTGCCATTAACGCAGTGCTGCCACGTAGGGAAAAACAGAGATTTCATCTGGGAAAGTATGAGGTTCTGCTAAGTAGCGCATTTTATGTAAAGAGAATTAAAATATTCTCATGTGCCAAATCAGAGATATGAATAAATTGTTTCTCAAAAAAAAAAAAAAAGATATGAACAAATTAAATATTGACTTTTTGTTTTATTTAGTTCAATACTTTAAGACATTATAAAAGCAGAGACCTCATCTAGGAAAGCATGAGGTTCTGCCAAGTAAGGCATTTTATACAAAGAGAATTAAAATATTCTCGTGTGCCACATCAGAAATATAAACAAATTGAATATTGACTTTTTGTTTCATTTGGTTTAATGTTTCAAGACATTTCTAATTAAAAAATAAATATTCTTTCTTTCATTTGGTTCAATATTTCTAAACTTTTCATCCTTCACACAAACACACAAAACTCTTTCTATTTTAATTCACCATTTCCACCTCTTGCCTTCTACCCCTTTATATATACCTACCCATAGCCCTTCATGTCATCTCATGTCAAATACACACAGACAAAAAATTGATGTCATTTACTTTCAATCTCTCAATAACGCCTACCTAGTTCTAATATTGTTGTTTCATCTAATCCTAACCCGTATAAGTTGGCAACAACTAATGAAACCAACTTGCATTTTATATTAAGTGACAACGCAATTACAATTTTGATGTTAAGGACAAACATTGTGGATTTGTAGGTTTTGTAAATGGTGTGATTAACTGTGGGTGTTTAGAACGTATATTTTGTTTTAGAATCAAAGCAAAAGAGAAAGACACATTTTATATCAACTTTTATTCTATAATAATCGTCCAAAGTTTTTTTTTTTTTTTCTCATTAATTCAATTAAATAATTATAATAGATATGTGTGTATAATTTATAATTGTTACTTTCTATGATGAACCTATTACTAATAAAGTTCTATAACAATTATGCTATAATACATATACAAAATTCTCCAAAACTATCTTACATAAAACAGTATAACATTGTACGTGCACCGCACGGATAACTTACTAATTACTTCTAATTTTGCCATCTTTAATGCGTGTGCAGGTTGTAGAGGCCATATCTAAAAAGAAATTAAATTGTTTTACATGGCTCAGTAGAATGCAAATTTACATTATATATGCACACAAAAGAGTGGCAAATATTATACATACTAGCCGCGAACTAGCACATTGCGCATGATAATCACTTTTATGGTGGTTTTATTACTTTTTTTTTTACAATTTGAACTAATTTAATAAAGAATATGTATTTCATAATCATATTTTTATTTATTATAAGAACAATCATAAATGTAAATAAGAACAATCATAAATCATAAATATAAATTTTTTCGTTCCAAAATGAAAATAATATAATTTTTTTCAAAAATTCAAAAGGCAAGTTAACGAAAATATTTATTTTTAATAAAAGTTATATATAACATTGTGTGAATCATTAAAAAGAATATAAAATTTGGAAATTATTCTTTTAGTTTTAAACAAACTTTGTCAAACCTTATTTGTTCTGCCTACAATCCAAAACACCAAAAAATGTAACTAAAAAAATTAATAAACTTAACAATGATTAATTGGACCAATTAGAAAAAAAAAATTTGTTGTTGATAATCTATTAAGGTTATCAAATAAACAATTATTAGCAAAATCTAAGAATTAAATTTCTATATATGCATTGTTATAAAATAATAATAACATTTAAAGTAAAATTGCAAAAGCTAAAATTTGTCACCCATTTGATTATTTTCATTTAGCTAACCTTTGCTTTTCTCTAAATAAATGACATTATAGAGTACTTCTAATACAACTATTAAGAGTACTTTGTCCACCACAAAAGATTAAAAAATAAACAAAAATTAGTAAAGTCTCATAGTTTAACATCTAAATTGAGCACTATAAAAAATTATGATGTGTAATAAAATAAATACCAAATTATCCTAATCATGCTATGTATTATGTAATAGAATAATATTTTATTTTATATGCTATATTTAATTCTTTATAACGCAATAGGATAAAATTTAAAAATCAAAGAGAACAAAAAAAAAAAAAAAACCAAATTATCCAAATCATGCTATGTAATAGAATAATATTATATTTTTATATACTAAATTAATTCTGAAAGTTCAATTAGTGTGAAAACACTAATACTTATTTAGACCCCCAATTTTAAATTAATACTTAATTGCTTTTACTCTAACTTATATTGAATTGAAGAGGAATTCCTTCAATTCGAGTATTTTCCACATTTCTTCATGATAGAAGATTAAAATTAAAACATAGTTAACAATTATTAGATATTGAGGTTGTTATTGTACTAAATTAATGTATTAGGATTATTTTTTTTAAAATAATCGATTAGAGTAGATCAACAATCAAAGAGAACCCAAAAAAAAAAAATTTAAAATACAAAATTAAATCACATCAACCAAAAGTAGAGTTCTAAAGAATACAAAAATTTATCAACCCAAAGCAAAAATGCAAGAAAAATAAAAATAAATAAATCAAGAGAGAGAGAGAGAGAGCCTATGTTTTTGTGACGGAAAACTATGCAAAGAATGGAAGAGAGTGACAAATTTATAGTCAAATGGTATGAATAAGAAGAGACAAAATAAGGGAAATATGAAGAGTGATATTAATGTAAAAGGTAGTGGGGACATGAAAAGGTATGGGTGGGAGAAAGTGTAAATATTTTAAAAAAATGAGTAAATGTTAAAAAGAATTATAAAAATTATAAAGAAATAGGGTAATGATGTGAATGCTGATGTGGCTTAACTGCAGCATAGCAATAATAAATATTACACTTTAACTTTTAGATATATATATATATATATATATAGATTACGAACGTGGCAATTGATAGGTTAGTTATGAGCACATCTTTGACCTTTATATCACAAATATTTTTGGCTATAAAATCAAGATCGCTTAGCATGTCGTTAATTCTTGATTTATGGTGTCTTAGAGCTCAGATAAACTTTTTTGGTGAAAATTTGTCATATTCTGGCCAACTCTCTAGCAACAACACTTTTGAGAGGGAGAAGGGCTCTAGGATTTTCAACTAGCAAGTAGAAATAGGCCAAAATGGCCAAGTACCACTATTTGGCAAAACATGTATGGATCTACTATTGTTTGCAAAATAATTAGGGATCTACCACTTTTTTTAAAACTTGAGTTTGTGAAACTCAAGTTTTTCCATGTAACTCGAGTTTCACAAACTCAAGTTCCATGGAAAATAGCCACCATTTTTTTATGTAACTCTAGTTCCATAAAAAATAGCATGACAAACTTGAAGGCTATTTTTTCAAAGAACTCAAGTTTCTAAAACTCGAGTTACACGGCAAACTTGAGTTTCAAAAATGTGGTAGATTGCTAAATATTTCGCAAACAGTGATATATTGTTAAACAGTAAATATTTTGCTAAATAGTGGTAATCTTGTTAGGGAATTATTTCTTTTAAATTATGAAATCTATTTAAATATGTCTAGTTGTTATATATATATATATATATATATATACACATATACATACACACCTTTTTAATGAATATCACATCAACGGTGCCCCATTCTTATCTCATCCCCTCTTTAGGGCAAAGAAAACTTGGATGAGTTAAGACTGGGGGATAGGTTAAGGGCAAAACAAGTTGGAGGCATTTTTTTTTTTTTTTTTTTTTATCCCTAATGTGGAGGATTTGACATTAATGATGGAGTTGAAACAAAACGTGGAGAAAAGAAAGTGTTCCGGGGATTGTATATATACACATTTGGGTAGGGGTAAGGCAAACAAAATTGATCCTCGCCCCTTCACCTCTTTGGACACAGAGAAATTTGAATAGAGCAGGGTGGATCATGCTGGGGAACAAGTTCGACCCAACCAAGTCAAGTCAAAAGTAGGTAAAGAATATCAACTTATCAGGAAAAAAACGGGTTGTTGTTCTTATTACCCATATAATGTCTTTTTGTTTGGGTTTGGGCGAATTAACAAATCCAAGTCCAATTTTGCTAAGTCTCAGGAAGCAATTTTTTGCAAAAAAACACCATTTTGCTAACAAATTTGTTAGTTAGCAACATTTCCAACCTATTTAAAAGACTATTCAAGTCAAAAGTAGGTAAAGAACATCAACTTATCAGGATAAAACGGGTTGTTGTTCTTATTACCCATATAATGTCTTTTTGTTTGGGTTTGGACGAATTAACAAACCCAAGTCCAATTTTGCTAAGTCTCAGGAAGGATTTTTTTTGCAAAAAAACACCATTTTGCTAACAAATTTGTTAGTTAGCAATGTTTCCAAACTATTTAAGAAACTAGCATCTCGACTTTCTTAAACTCGAGTTCCTATAGCAAATCGAAATCTTAGACTCGATTTTTGTGTGCTGGCAAAGCTTTAAAATCCACATGGTACTCAAGTCTTTGAGATTCGATTTCCTCTACACTATCTTCTTCCTTCGTTCTTTTTTACCTTTCGTTTTTTTTTTTTTTTTTTCCATTTTTTTTCCCTTCTTCCAAGCCCCAAAAATCCAAGACAGATCTTCTTCTCCAGACAGTTCTTCCTTCTCCAACTTTCTTCCCTCTTCTTCTCATTCCTCAAACATCCAAACCCATTTCTCAAATTCTCAAACCCAAAAATCACGATCTCGAAATCGGAGCAAAAACCCAAACCCAAAAATCACGATCTTGGCACTGGAGCGGCTTGGGTTTGTTGATCTTGGCACCGAAGGTCTGTTTTCTGTGTTTTTTCATTTGGTTTGTCTCTTGATTCGTTTTCTATGTTTTATGGGTTGGTCTGTTTGTGTTTTCTAGTTCGCCATCCGGGGCTGTTCTGGGTTTGTATTTTCTGCATTGGTCTGTGTTGTGTTTTCTGGGTTGTTATAGTCTGTGTTTTCTAAAGGGAACTCAAGTCTCTAAGACTCGAGTTCCACATGGATTTTTTTAATCCACCTCAGTTACGCACCTCATGGAAATCGAGTCTTTGAGACTCAATTTGCTACCGCGAACTCGAGTCTAAAAGACTCGAGTTGTTAGTTTCCTAAATAGTTTGGAAACGATACTAACTAGCAAAATTGTTTGAAAATTGGTGTTATTTTGAAAAAAAATCCGTCTTAGGAATAGGTCACTTAATGTGCGTTTGGCAACACTTATTTTTATCAACTTATTTTACTAGGGCCCCACTGCACTTTTTGGTACTATTCATAGGTCCTACTGTATTATTTCAGTTAACTTTTACTTTTATCTACAGTATTTTTAGCAAAATGTTTTCAGTTTCAACAAAATAAGTGAATTCCAAACAGACCCTTAATGCACAATTCTTATGAATAGGATCATGCGTGAATTTAGAATCTATGATATTAGATCATTTAATGTGAGATTTTGGGTTTTTTCTTGACAAGAAAAGAAAATGTAAATATATATAACATAGGATAAATTTTAGGTATAGTTTCATTTTAATGGGTAATTACTTTTCACTTTTGGTATAAGATGCAAATTGGGCGTCAAGCTTTTTATATGACAACACTTTAATGTCTAAGAAATACTACGTCTACAACATTTTTACAACAAATCATAGGTAGTTAGTTATTATTGATTATAATTTGAATTTATCACTAAAATTACATTTTTGTCCCACTAATAACAACCCGTAACAACCTGCCACTTAAGATTAGTTGTGAAAATGTTGTGGATATAGCATTTCTCTTCATATCTTCATTAGACACCTTAAATTAAGTGGGTTAAATGGCATTTTATCTCTAAATTAATTGGAGCTTTAAAGCTAAAGTTCTCCATACTACACTCTTATAATGCTCAAAATAATAATGAGTTGGGTTTATCTTATATGTAAATACATATAAGATAATTTTAGAGTACCCAAAAAAAAAAAAAAAACTTGAAATTTAAACATGCTTATAAAGTGATGCATGTAGGGTTTAAGGAGGCATAGTAATCAAATAGTAAATTTATCAAAAAAACACATCCAATAAATTGACCGAATTAGTCTAGAAATAGACTGAAGGTAGACCAAAATTGACCGAGTAGATCAAATTGGATTGAAGTATACTTAATTAGACCGAAGTAAACCTAATTAGACAGAATGAAAATTATTTAGTTTTTAGGGAAAATAAATTATATTTAAAAAAATTTAGAGAAAAAATTATACATTATACCCGTAACAACCTGCCACTTAAGATTAGTTGTGAAAATGTTGTGGATATAGCATTTCTCTTCATATCTTCATTAGACACCTTAAATTAAGTGGGTTAAATGGCATTTTATCTCTAAACTAATTGGAGCTTTAAAGCTAAAGTTCTCCATACTACACTCTTATAATGCTCAAAATAATAATGAGTTGGGTTTATCTTATATGTAAATACATATAAGATAATTTTAGAGTACCCCAAAAAAAAAAAAAAAAACTTGAAATTTAAACATGCTTATAAAGTGATGCATGTAGGGTTTAAGGAGGCATAGTAATCAAATAGTAAATTTATCAAAAAAACACACCCAATAAATTGACCGAATTAGTCTAGAAATAGACTGAAGGTAGACCAAAATTGACCGAGTAGATCAAATTGGATTGAAGTATACTTAATTAGACCGAAGTAAACCTAATTAGACAGAATGAAAATTATTTAGTTTTTAGGGAAAATAAATTATATTTAAAAAATTTTAGAGAAAAAATTATACATTATATTACAATACAAAATAATTATTTATTCTCATGGAAAACATGGATCTGAAACTAGTGTAATCTAACAATTGACTCACCAAAAATCACATCCTATATATATATATATATATATATATTGTAATTATCCAACATAAATTATTAATTAGTGCAACATTGATAAAAAAATACACCATGCGTAACTTGAAAGGAGATAATGCAATCTAACAATAACTTGAGCCTTAAACTTGAGCAACTCCATTTTGGTACCAGAGATGAGTAAAGATTATTTATTCTCAATTTCATTTTGTCATAGAATGTCAGACCAGATAAATTTCTAATGGCTTGTACTATACCGGCCATTAATGGTCATAGTGGACTAGGACAGGTAGGGGGAAAAAAGAAGGATGAAAGACAGTAATGGGGCTCCTCACAATGAGACTTGGATACCTTAGGTTGAGAGATCTTCGCAAAACTGTCGTAAACCCAACGAGTTAAAATTCAAAAATTATCTAACATGGCATTTTTAAAGGAATGGAGTGGCTAATTATCAAAGTTTAACGAGCACTCCAATGATCTATTTTTTCATATATGAAAACAAGTATACAAAACAGTCCAGCCTGAGTTTCAAAATTTGGGGTCGGTAGAAAACAAAACAAGTATCAAGAGGAAAAAAAAAAAATAGGGACAATTGATATCTTAAAAGCAAGTATTTCTCCCTAACTTATCCCAGAAAAAAAGAAAAAGAAAAAAGAAGAAGTATTTCTGCCTCTTATTCTACCATAACTGCTCCGTCTGAGCTCAAGACATAATTTTAGATTTGAAACGAACAGCTAGCAAGGGAAAGAAATCTCTTACATAAATAGCTAAAATGCAACAAAATCATGGAGAAAATACATGCGCAATTCAAAATAATGAATTTCATATGCAACAAAGAGATTATGAACCTTCAAGAGTAGTTACCATTGATGCCAGGTCCAATTCTTTATTAGAGTCAATCACATTTACATAGTCATAATAGGGATTCACCTGCATCCATTAAGAAACAGTCACCAAAAAAATAAAATAAAAAGAAATAGTAGCTCTGATATAGTCATAACTTGCATAAAACAGACTAACAAATATGAAATACAAAAGCATTTGCTCCCACAGTACATCCCAATGTACTCAGGTTGGCTATTTTTTAATAATATTTTACGTTTACCTATCCAAAAAAAAAAAAAAAAAGGAAATACAAAAGCAAAAGCACCCCGCTTATGATGGAGCTTGCCGCTTTGATTATCCTCAGACTCTCGGAAAATTTGTATAAAACCTGAAAATAATCATCATTTTTTTCCAATTAAAAATGAGTGTTATTAAATACCTGTGGTCTTAGAGCAATTGCTTCAAAGCTGTAAAAATTTGGATTATCAAAATTAGGGGGTTCCAGAACAATGTACGCCCCTTTATTTTTGTTTCTTTCCTCTGTGGCCTGCATGGCATACAAGACATTTTAGTAGGACAGATTACAGATGATGCAGCAAACAATATGAAAAGATTTAAATTCAGTAATAAAAACACAAGGTTATTTAAACAAAATCAGAAAACATTCTTCAACAGTGGCATAAATCCATACTTCCTATTTAGATTTGGAAATTCTTTACCATCAACTCTTAAATAAAAAATGAAATTAGGGGTAATCTGGGGCAAGACCCATAACTGTTCTTACAAATGATTTTTTTACCTTCTCCATCAATGAACATAATGTGCACAGAAGCAGTTTAAGGTTCTTTCTTCTGCTATGTTGCATGTTAACTAAATATATCCAATTACAATGATTCGCTTACAATCACAACACAAAGTATGGCCACATATGTTACTGTTATCTATTAGAGGAAGGAGTATCTTTTAGCTTTTGAAAAGAAAACAAATTTAACACCTTCAGAAATTAGAACACTTAAGAACGTGCTTAGATGAACTTATTACCATTGGATAATTTGTTCAAAAAACAAGTTGTGTCAAAGTACAGATGTACCTAATAAAGTGAGGCTTTAAATAGTTGTACATACTACATAATTTGGCAGTGAAACCAAGCTGTCATTTTAAGCTAAAGTGACCTTTTTTACATGGATAGTTGCACTAGGAAAGATTTTCACGTTGGATGATTAAAAAAAAGAGGAATATGGTTGTAGTGGATAAGTGGTGTATGTGCAAGAAAAATGGGGATTGCATAGATCGTTTGCTTCTACATTGTGATATTGGTCACAAATAACAGTCTCTGGCCTTATTTCAGGTGTTTTAGGTTATGCCTAAGAGTGTGGTTGATTTAGGTTACAAATCATTACACAAGGGAGGAATTTAGAGAAAACTAATTTTGTGACTCTCAATGTAGGCAACTGCAGCCTCTTTTTTAAACTAATTTTGCTTTGCTATTTAGAACCAAAAAATGTAATTTGAACTTTGGAAAATAAAGATAGATTCAGAAATGAAAGTAGAAACTATAAAAATCACATGATTAAGCCCAAAAATAAACACCGATCACACTAATGTATGGCAAAACATCGATCCCACAAATCAATGAACAGTAAACAAAGTCATTATTAATGTTCTTTTAACTCCAAAAATCTACTCAATAAAAAAAAAATTCTTTGACCATGATTTGGTTTTAGAAGCTGCCTTGTATACTGCTCGTGTAACATATCTAGCACCAAATCTTTCAGTTGAGTTGACCATCACAGACTGATCAGCATCATTTGCTTTGCTACAGTATAGATGATTAAGTTGTGTATGATTAGGCACCGGCGGCATATCCACAACTTCTTCTTCTAATTGTTGGGGTAGGTTTGGTGGTTCAATCGCAAGTTCGTCAAAAGAAAATAGTTGATTGTTATAACTTGATGGTGGAGAAGGAGGACTTTCAAACTCAGACAAATCTGGACCACCATTTGCACTTGCAGGTGCTGCTAATTGTAGGGCATCCTCCTGTCATGTGCACATATATAAACAAATGCAAAATGTTAATAATTTAACGAGAGAGAGAGAGAGTGTTTGTGTTCTACCACAAAGTAATCTATTATTAATGACATTGTAATGATAATACATAAATGAGTAGCATTAAACCAAACGAAAACCACAAAGTTACCTGCAAGTATAACATATTATAGTGATCTCCTCCACTATTATTGACCCGTAGCAAGTTGAGAGCACATTTCAACTCTCCATCAACAATGAAGCAAAAGTAGTGGATTCCTAATGGAAGCATCATAGTAACAGAAGCAATTTTTCCTATATTCTGCAAGTCCTCCCTGTTGAAGAAGGAAAGAAAGGGGGGAGTTCATCAATATCAAATTATGAAGTTAAAGGAGAAAAATGAATTAAGTTGAAACTTGGAAAATGAAAAGTTATGTTACTTAGTCTGCCAGTTGTTCCACGATCCCACCACAGATACTACATTGCCACCACCATGCCATGTGATTTCAACAGAAATCAATCTTCCACCGAAGTAATTCTCATTATGCACCATGCTTCCTGGCAATGGATGCCGCATTTTAGACTGTATAAATTCACGAGGTGTAAATTCATGACGTGTTGGCATGGGAGTCACAAAAACCTGCAAGTAAAATGTAAAATGAGCTTAAATCCTCATATAAACATTTTGTGCATGTTTGACCCTTATGGGCATTTATGTTTTAATTGCTTCACTATGACTTGGGATTTTCTGTGTGTCCAAGTGTGTGTGTATGCACACACCAAATTTAGTAAAGAAAGAAGATATCTGTAACCATAAGCGTGAATCTTTTTACATGTATAACTACAACTAGATTCCTCAAGTGTCCTCTGTGTGTCTCTCTCTCTCTATGTGTATGCACACCAAAATTGTATTGAAGAGGCCTATGAAGCATTCGTTGTCAATGTGTCACTAATTCCAAATTGCTAGTTATCCCCCTTTTAGCATAGTTATGGAGAGGCACTAACTCTCTAAAGATGTTCTTAGATTAGTCTAAACGTGATAATCACTTGATGTTAACCATGTGTCACAATAAGAAATTTGAAAGCTATGATTCTATATGTGACACTCATTACGTAATATTTTCCGTGACACTATTATTGTATTGCACTTAGATATATTCATCATGTTTTAATGTATTTTATAGAAATATAGTTTTGTCAATAACAGAGGCACAAAATATGTCGAATGGTGCATGACATGAAATATAAATTAGTTGAAAGTGAGACTGTTGTCTCAAGACTACAATTTTAATCCCACAAAAATCAGACATATTTAATTTAACTTAAACAGAAGGAATATTAGTTACGAATATCCTTATTTAAAGGATTTTCAATGTCACTGATTAAAATAAAATAAAAAATTCCCAATGTCATCAAAGAATTGGGATATATTCAATATTTTCAATTAAAACGGAAGCAATATTAGGCTTGAATATTGGAAAAGCAAAACAGAGAGCGAACAGAGGGGGGGTAAAAGACCAGAAACAAGATAGTGGAGAATTTAGTTTGTTCAAGGACATTCCTTAATGGTGAACTAAACAGTTCAATGAATTAAAGTAGACTAACTTAAAGCAATTACAAACAGGTTTCAGAACTTCAAAATTCATCCTAATTTGGCAGCATGTAGGGTAGGACTTTACTTCTTCCCAAGTTTCCCTCAGAGAATAAATAACAAAGCCGCACACAAAACTTTCAACTAATGAATTAAGTAGATAGCTCTTTTACTCCATAAAATTACAGTGTTATAAATAAATAAACATTGTCCACTTAAAAATCTCCTTCTTCATAAATGGTTTTTTTTTTTTTTTTTTATTAATAATAGGATGCCTAAAGATTAGATTCTGAAAATAAAAATTAGATAGAAAAAAACACTGACCTGAGGATTATAGTGATGACCATTATAGTACTCCGTGAAGCCCACCCAATGGTCATTGTTGTTTTCAAAATTCTTCACTCCAGAAGGGCCTGCTCCACCTTTTCTCCAACCAGCTGAAAAGTGAAAATAAAACAATGTTATAATCTTTCTTTCTCTTCTGAATGTGTGTTTGCTAACTGTCCGAGTTTTAATCTGGACTATTACAACAATCAAACTCCTTTACACGACTTAAGTAGTTGGTCTAGATTAAAAACCATATTTTTGTGGAAGAAGAACATTAGTAAAAAAAAAAACATGAAATTATTAAGAATCATAAAAACCAAGACTTTTATAGGTTATATAAACAAAAACAACTCCGCATTACCTTAATGATTAGAAGCAGAAAAACTAAAAAGAAGAAGAAAGCAGAAAACATACCCATGTCTGTAGCATAGAGGAGAAGGCACAGCAACGAAGAGACAAGCAAAGGAAAGTATGAGGAGTGGTGTTGTTGCCTGGTTTTAATTTATACTAATGATAAGCTATATTATTACTAATACGAAGAGGAGGAGAAATAGCAAATAGGAGTATCAGTTTCCGATAGCAAGTAGGAATGATTTGTAACATTGTCATCATCCTCATCCCAGATAATCAACCGACTCAAGTCAAAATCACCTCCTTATCCTAAGCCTAAAACCCGACCCAATTCCACAAAACAAATAAAGTGTTTCCAAGATCTGATGTGGTCCTTCCTCCGCACCTTCGACACAACCAAACTCAGACCAACCCATTTCCTAGACTAGACGAAGAGAAAGACACGGATACAGAGGATGAAGAAGAATAAGAGAAAACAAAAATTACTAGTTTTAAAATTTAGTAGTATATTACTCTAAAAATATATATATTACTTGGGTAATCATCAATATATCAAATAATATATAATATATATATATATTAATATATTATATATATAAAAGGAGACGCATTTTTCTTGCCATTAACGCAGTGCTGCCACGTAGGAAAAAACAGAGATCTCATCTGGGAAAGTATGAGGTTCTGCTAAGTGGCGCATTTTATGTAAAGAAAATTAAAATATTCTCATGTGCCAAATCAGAGATATGAATAAATTGTTTCTCAAAAAAAAAAAAAAAAGATATGAACAAATTAAATATTGACTTTTTGTTTCATTTAGTTCAATACTTTAAAACATTATAAAAGCAGAGACCTCATCTAGGAAAGCATGAGGTTCTGCCAAGTAAGGCATTTTATGCAAAGAGAATTAAAATATTCTCGTGTGCCACATCAGAAATATGAACAAATTGAATATTGACTTTTTGTTTCATTTGGTTTAATGTTTCAAGACATTTCTAATTAAAAAATAAATATTCTTTCTTTCATTTGGTTCAATATTTCTAAACTTTTCATCCTTCACACAAACACACAAAACTCTTTCTATTTTAATTCACCATTTCCACCTCTTGCCTTCTACCCCTTTATATATACCTACCCATAGCCCTTCATGTCATCTCATGTCAAATACACACAGACAAAAAATTGATGTCATTTACTTTCAATCTCTCAGTAACGCCTACCTAGTTCTAATATTGTTGTTTCATCTAATCCTAACCCGTATAAGTTGGCAACAACTAATGAAACCAACTTGCATTTTATATTAAGTGACAACGCAATTACAATTTTGATGTTAAGGACAAACATTGTGGATTTGTAGGTTTTGTAAATGGTGTGATTAACTGTGGGTGTTTAGAACGTATATTTTGTTTTAGAATCAAAGCAAAAGAGAAAGACACATTTTATATCAACTTTTATTCTATAATAATCGTCCAAAGTTTTTTTTTTTTTTTTTCTCATTAATTCAATTAAATAATTATAATAGATATGTGTGTATAATTTATAATTGTTACTTTCTATGATGAACCTATTACTAATAAAGTTCTATAACAATTATGCTATAATACATATACAAAATTCTCCAAAACTATCTTACATAAAACAGTATAACATTGTACGTGCACCGCACGGGTAACTTACTAATTACTTCTAATTTTGCCATCTTTAATGCGTGTGCAGGTTGTAGAGGCCATATCTAAAAAGAAATTAAATTGTTTTACATGGCTCAGTAGAATGCAAATTTACATTATATATGCACACAAAAGAGTGGCAAATATTATACATACTAGCCGCGAACTAGCACATTGCGCATGATAATCACTTTTATGGTGGTTTTATTACTTTTTTTTTTACAATTTGAACTAATTTAATAAAGAATATGTATTTCATAATCATATTTTTATTTATTATAAGAACAATCATAAATCATAAATATAAATTTTTTCGTTCCAAAATGAAAATAATATAATTTTTTTCAAAAATTCAAAAGGCAAGTTAACGAAAATATTTATTTTTAATAAAAGTTATATATAACATTGTGTGAATCATTAAAAAGAATATAAAATTTGGAAATTATTCTTTTAGTTTTAAACAAACTTTGTCAAACCTTATTTGTTCTGCCTACAATCCAAAACACCAAAAAATGTAACTAAAAAAATTAATAAACTTAACAATGATTAATTGGACCAATTAGAAAAAAATATTTGTTGTTGATAATCTATTAAGGTTATCAAATAAACAATTATTAGCAAAATCTAAGAATTAAATTTCTATATATGCATTGTTATAAAATAATAATAACATTTAAAGTAAAATTGCAAAAGCTAAAATTTGTCACCCATTTGATTATTTTCATTTAGCTAACCTTTGCTTTTCTCTAAATAAATGACATTATAGAGTACTTCTAATACAACTGTGGGGCCAAATAATCCGGCGGCCCAGCCCACTACGTTCCTGGGCCGAAGGCCCGAGCCGAGGAGACCATCCAAATCCAGGGACGACCTCATCATCGGACGTCCGAGGGTTTGAAGGATAGGCTCGAACCAAACGGTCACCTCAACATTAAATACACCTGACAATCACCCTGGCTGCCTTAATGAGGAAAAGACCTCCACCAGTGTCACCTTGGAGGCCGTGACTCCCAAAGAGACTGAGAAGGCGGCTGATGGGACAGGCACCTAAGCAAAGGGCCTAATCGCTCAGCAAATGTAGGGCTAGGATCAATTGTAAGGGGGATATATAATGTAAAGGAATCCCTCCTGAAAGGGGGGGGGAAAAAACTCTGGAGGAAGAAAAAAGAAAAACAAGAAGAAAGAAGAAGAGAGAAGGAAGGAGAGAGAAAAGGGGGTAAGAGCCTCCTCGGCCATGGGCCGAGGAGCCTATCCCAGATGTAATTTGCTCTAAATCCTTTTTTCTTTAAATAAAAGAGGCCGGAGTCCACGCCATTCGAGCGCCGGCAGGTGCCTAGACCTTCAACCCACTCTCTATAAATTCATTGCGGGGTTCTTTGGGCTTTTGACCCGGGTCCATTGGGCTTGGGCAGCCAAAAACCCAGTCCCCACAATTGGCGCCGTCTGTGGGGAGGATTAGTGCACCGGTGGGCGCAATGGGTGACCATCCTAAGTAACCATTCTATGGAAGATCGGCGGTGATGCAAAAAAAAAAAGGGAACTATCAAAAGGAAGAACATTGCAGAAAGATAAAAATTGGAAGACAAGAGATTTATCAGTAAAAAAAAAAGAAGACTTTATATTATTCCATAAAGAAAAATTTACAGATTACAATCAGAGGCTCAGGCAGGCATGTTTTACATTTATTCCTACCAGCTAGTCCTACAATCAGAGGCCCAGGTGGACCCGTCCTAAAACTAGCTAGAGGGAAGTGTCAACCCGTGCTCTTATTGGCATCAAGAGAATGGGAGAACTTGACAATAAGCGGGCTGGAGGGGGCTGGGGCTAGCTCGTTCCAAGGCCCTCAACGACTCCTTTCTCGGAGCGGCGGAGCTTGAACAAAGCGAGGAGCAGATACAGGGGCTCCGGGACGCCCTCCCCATGATGTTCCCTTGATTCTCTCCAACCCCCACAAGTGTTGGCCGTCGGTGACGGCAACACTCGGGCACTGCCCGTAATGAGAGTTCGCATGTCTCCTCCGTCGGGGGTGCGCTCTGAGGAGGGACGTTAGGTACTTCAACAGTATCCCTCCGGGCCACCGTGCATGGCGCCATCGGGGTTACGCCTAGATTCTACCGCACCGAAAGCCCAGTGGGGGCTATGGCCACGACGACTCTTGGCGCGGACGTTCTTATGTCCGTCTAAAGCTGCCCCATATCGCCTAACTCCGGTCGCAATCCCGGTGGGGTTTTTAAAGCGGATTGGGAAGCTAGAAGGGTGTGTTCTTTCTGTTTGTGTTGGGAAGCTCATAGAGTATGAGGAAACCATTCCCCCTAGAAGGCCTTATATAGAGGGATAGGGTTGGTGAGAATTAATTCACGCGGAGCCCAAAAAGAGGGTTACCGAAGCGTTGGATAATAATGAAGCCATCAATTCACGAGGCCATTAATGAAGGCGCGTCTCGCGCACTGAAGCGTCAGGCACGGAATACGAACGGCCAAAGGACGCTTCGCAAATGACAGAGATGAGGGCTCGAGATGGAGATGAGATCAATGCCACGTGCAAAATCATGAGCCTTCCGAAGGAGGAATCGTCCCCAGTAAAACAAATCGAGGACAAACTCCTACTTCCAGATGCCAAGCGTTAGACTGAACCAAGGCACTGCATGGTCATCGGACTCAGGCCTATGGGGAAACTAACCGCTCCAGACGCCCAGCGCTAGGCAGCAACTGTACCTAGGTCTTGCATGGTCCTCGGACTCAAGCCTATGGGGAGCTAGCCACTTACCTTAAAGGCAGCAACTGTACCTAGGTCTTGCATGGTCCTCGGACTCAAGCCTATGGGGAGCTAGCCACTTACCTCGAAGGCAGCAACTGTACCTAGGTCTTGCATGGTCCTCGGACTCAAGCCTATGGGGAGCTAGCCACTTACCTCGAAGGCAGCAACTGTACCTAGGTCTTGCATGGTCCTCGGACTCAAGCCTATGGGGAGCTAGCCACTTACCTTGAAGGCAGCAACTGTACCTAGGTCTTGCATGGTCCTCGGACTCAAGCCTATGGGGAGCTAGCCACTTACCTCGAAGGCAGCAACTGTACCTAGGTCTTGCATGGTCCTCGGACTCAAGCCTATGGGGAGCTAGCCACTTACCTTGAAGGCAGCAACTGTACCTAGGTCTTGCATGGTCCTCGGACTCAAGCCTATGGGGAGCTAGCCACTTACCTCGAAGGCAGCAACTGTACCTAGGTCTTGCATGGTCCTCGGACTCAAGCCTATGGGGAGCTAGCCACTTACATTGAAGGCAGCAACTGTACCTAGGTCTTGCATGGTCCTCGGACTCAAGCCTATGGGGAGCTAGCCACTTACATTGAGGGCAGTATGGGGAGCTGGCCACTTATCTCGAAGGCAACAACCGAACCAAGACACTGCATGGCCCTCGGACTCAGGCTAACGGGGAAGCTAAATACTTGGGATGAACCTAAGTGTTAGGCAGAACCAAGGCTCTGCATGGTCCTCGGACTCAGGCTCACGGGGAAACCAACCACCTTAGATGATCCTAAGAGTTAGACAGAACCAAGGCACTGCATGGTCCCAGGACTCAGGCCTATGGGGAAACTAACTCCTTCAGAGGATTCCAGGTGTTGGACAGAACCAAAAGCGCTGCATGATCCCAGGACCCAGACCTATGGGGAAACTAACCACTTCAGGGAATTCTAAGTGTTAGCCAGAACCCAAAGCACTGTACGGTCCTCGGACTCAGGCTTGTGGGGAAGTCAATCACATCAAGGAGAACCTAAGTGTCAACCTAAAGAATTTTCTACCCAGCCCTTAGGGAAAGATGGGCCCACTCGAGCACACATGCCCTCGCTGCAACAATTGATACCGCGACTGGCCGCGGTGCAATTAAAGACAAAATCACACAAGTAAAGAAAAAACAAATAACGTGCAAGAAAGCAAACAACCACAACAAACAGGAAAGAAATAAAGCTCGCGTTCCATTGAGTTCACAAATGTTACATGGTGAGAACCGCATTGCAGTCACAAAGCTAAAAAAAAAAAAAAAAAAAAGAAAGGAAAATACAAAGGACCAGAAAGACAACAGGGTCGGAGGGCCTGCCCCACTCACTTATACTCCTCCCTCCGCTGGGGGCTGGACCATAGCAGCATCAAGGCTTTCTGAACTTTGGCTGGCGGGGACGGCCCGCGAAGGCCAAGCAAGAATAGCTGCCTCCTCAGCAGCCGGAGCTTCAGCCCCAGCGCCAGACTTCACAGCCTCCTGGGGCGCCTCCCCAACGGGGTCCGCACCCGATTCTGCCACCTTGGTAGGGTCGCTTCCTTGGGCGGGCTCAGCCACGGGCTCAGCAGTTGATGTGTCCTCACCCGTAGCAGTGCCGGCTTCCTCCACAGCCTCCTCGGCCTCAGTGCCACTTGGAGCCGCCTCGCGGATGGCAGGGGGGTAGTACACATTCTCCTCCTTCCACAAGTCGGATGAGGCCTCAACCCCAGCCTGTCTAAGAGCCTCGCGCCAAACCTCGGCAGAGTAGCGCCTGCACAACGCGGGGACTTCAGACCTGAAGGTTGCTGCGGTCTCTTCCATCCCCGTGGTGTAAGCCTCCTCCTCGTCCTCCCTCTTAGTGGCCAAGGCCTCCTCCCTGCCCTGGTCAGCCTCTAACTTGGCCCTCAGGGCCTCATCCCTGGCCCAGTCAGCCGCCTTTTTGTCCGACTCGGCGGCAGCCACCTTTTGGGGTAGATCAGCTAACAACCCCTTGGCAGCCTTCAGCTGCTCCTCCGCCTCAGCCAGGCGCTTTGAGTAATCCTCGGCCTGCTTCTGAAAACCGACGAGGCCAGACAGGGCAGTATCCCGGGCACTGGTCATCGCACTCAGCTCCTCCCGGGCCTTGGACAGATCAGCCTCAGAGTGTTTAAGGACCTGGGTGGCCTCCAGACGTTTTTCGCGCTCCACCTCCATGGCCTTCCCCTGGCTCTGGTCTATGTCCTCCAACCTAAAAGTAGCCTGAACGGCCTGCCCAACAAAACAAATACGCCTTTAGCTGAGACCAAAAAAGTGGAAGAGGAGAGCTACAACTAGGAAAAGTCCCAAATATTGAGGAGCTTACCATCCCCAAATACCGCTTGAGGCAGAAGAAGACCTCCCTGCTCCTCATAGTCGCCAGCTCTGCCATGTCGGCAGGGAGTAACAGGCACCTTTCGACCGCATCGGCTACATATGTGCCCTCGCCCTCATTGAAATCTCTGAGGGAGGAGTCTTCCCTCAGCGGCGCCCCACGGAGCATTGGGGCAGGAAGCCAGGCCCTAGGCTCGGGTTGGTCGTCAATCTGTTTGTCCGGGCCTCGGGAGCCTATCTTCAGCTGTTTGGAGGGCCGCCGATCATCACCCTCCTCCCGTGGGGGCTCGGACCTCTCCTCAGCCGGCCTTTTGCCCTTATCCTTCTTTAGCTTGGGATCAGAGGGCTCACGCCTGGAAGGCAGACTCGTCTTGGGCAGAGGGGGAGGAAGCCCTGGTTGTGCAGAGGCTGACTTGCCCTGGGCAGAGCGAGTTCTCGGAGGAGGAGGAGGGATCTCCAACTTAGATTTCCCCGGCTGGCCTTCAATCAAATCAGCCAAGCTAACTTGCGGCTTCTTCTTGTAGCCCATTTTTCGCCGAGAAGAGGACTTGGATGCTGAGAAGTCCACTTCGGTCAGATGAGGATCACCCAAATCCCCTGGAGGATCCTCGGACTGGTGAGCTTGATCAAACACATCAAATTCGTCCTCGGTGGGGCCAAAATCAGCAACCTCCACTTCCCTCTCAGGGCCTGCTTCGGCGGGCTCCGAGATCCTAAGGGAGGAGGAGGGACCCGCAAGTGTTGCGCCTCCTGATGTGGAGGGCACCTCAGGGAACCGAAACCCGTCCTCGGTCACCGTTATCTTCTGAAGACGAGGATCCTTTGCTCTGATCACGTGCTTTGGCGCCGCAAATACCTTGTGAGCCGGGTCGTATTTCAAAATTTCGTGAGCGGCCCTAACTTGATTATCTGCCGCGTTCACAAACACCTCCGCCCTCAGTGCCTTCTGCAAGTCTTCCCGGTTGATTAGGCTGAAGTGGCGCGTGAAGGCGTGCGGATCTGCAAAAGGAAACACATCCGTATTAGAAACCAAACATTGCAAGAGAAAGGGGCGAGAGAAAGGATGGAACTGATTGGGGTCCTAAAACTCTCTCTCTCTATTTTTCCACTGCCCACCTGGGGTCCCCTCCGTCGTCGGGCAGTGAAGGCCATCATGCCACTCTCCAGACACGATGAGAAAATCTTTGTTCAACCCCTTGCTGGACTCAGGGAGACACTGAATGAGCCGGACTCTGTCATCCCTAGTCTTCAGATAGTAGGTTTCGCCCTTCAGGCACTGGAGATTATAACACCAGTTGACGTCATGGTGGGTCAGTCTCAGGCCCATCTTCTCATTTAGGGCATCCACACAGCCCAGAACCCTAAAGACGTTAATGGCGCACTGAGTGGGGGCTAGTCGAAAGTGTACCAGATAGTCCCTCATCACCGGACCCATGGGTATCCTCATGCCACCTTCGATGAAGGCAACGATGGGAATCACCACTTCCCCCTCCTGCCTCCAAAAGCGCCACTCACTCTGCGCACAATACCTCAAGCCCACGTTGGCCGGTATCTTGTAATCGGCGATGAATTTCTCCATCGCCTCCTCAGTGAAGACATACTTCTTAAAAATACCCATCCCAAACGAAGCCTAGACGAGCTAAGAAGGTGTAAACGAAAAAGTGGCAGAGAGGAAAAAGGAAAAAGTTCCAAGGGAGACAGAGTGACTTACAGAAATGTGTAGAAGCTCCTCGGACAGGCCTTTTATGCTGGAGATGTGGACTCTTGGGTACAAAGATGCAGAAGAACCGAGTTTTCAAATGGGTATTTATACCCTAAAATCAAGGAACAGAACGGATTCTCCCACTCCCAACCGTTAGGCGAATCCCCACCGTTGGATTAACATCCTACCGTTGCTCGTGGGGAGCATAAAGCCGCCTGGATTTAATGAGGGGCACGTCGCGCCCTTCAAGGCATTAGTAACGCTTCTGAAGCAGGCGAAAAGACTCCAATATCCCCAGAGGGCCAAAACACCAGCGGTACATAATGCATGCCCGAGGACATCAAAATCCTCCTCTCCGCCCGAGGAGGCGGACAGCAAAATTTTGAGGGGCTATTGTGGGGCCAAATAATCCGGCGGCCCAGCCCACTACGTTCCTGGGCCGAAGGCCCGAGCCGAGGAGACCATCCAAATCCAGGGACGACCTCATCATCGGACGTCCGAGGGTTTGAAGGATAGGCTCGAACCAAACGGTCACCTCAACATTAAATACACCTGACAATCACCCTGGCCGCCTTAATGAGGAAAAGACCTCCACCAGTGTCACCTTGGAGGCCGTGACTCCCAAAGAGACTGAGAAGGCGGCTGATGGGACAGACACCTAAACAAAGGGCCTAATCGCTCAGCAAATGTAGGGCTAGGATCAATTGTAAGGGGGATATATAATGTAAAGGAATCCCTCCTGAAAGGGGGGGGGGAAAAAAACTTTGGAGGAAGAAAAAAGAAAAACAACAAGAAAGAAGAAGAGAGAAGGAAGGAGAGAGAAAATGGGGTAAGAGCCTCCTCGGCCATGGGCCGAGGAGCCTATCCCAGATGTAATTTGCTCTAAATCCTTTTTTCTTTAAATAAAAGAGGTCGGAGTCCACGCCATTCGAGCGCCGGCAGGTGCCTAGACCTTCAACCCACTCTCTATAAATTCATTGCGGGGTTCTTTGGGCTTTTGACCCGGGTCCATTGGGCTTGGGCAGCCAAAAACCCAGTCCCCACAACAACTATTAAGAGTACTTTGTCCACCACAAAAGATTAAAAAATAAACAAAAATTAGTAAAGTCTCATAGTTTAACATCTAAATTGAGCACTATAAAAAATTATGATGTGTAATAAAATAAATACCAAATTATCCTAATCATGCTATGTATTATGTAATAGAATAATATTTTATTTTATATGCTATATTTAATTCTTTATAACGCAATAGGATAAAATTTAAAAATCAAAGAGAACAAAAAAAAAAAAAAAAAAAACCAAATTATCGAAATCATGCTATGTAATAGAATAATATTATATTTTTATATACTAAATTAATTCTGAAAGTTCAATTAGTGTGAAAACACTAATACTTATTTAGACCCCCAATTTTAAATTAATACTTAATTGCTTTTACTCTAACTTATATTGAATTGAAGAGGAATTCCTTCAATTCGAGTATTTTCCACATTTCTTCATGATAGAAGATTAAAATTAAAACACAGTTAACAATTATTAGATATGAAGGTTGTTATTGTACTAAATTAATGTATTAGGATTATTTTTTTTTTAAATAATCGATTAGAGTAGATCAACAATCAAAGAGAACCCAAAAAAAAAAATTTAAAATACAAAATTAAATCACATCAACCAAAAGTAGAGTTCTAAAGAATACAAAAATTTATCAACCCAAAGCAAAAATGCAAGAAAAATAAAAATAAATAAATCAAGAGAGAGAGAGAGAGAGCCTATGTTTTTGTGACGGAAAACTATGCAAAGAATGGAAGAGAGTGACATATTTATAGTCAAATGGTGTGAATAAGAAGAGACAAAATAAGGGAAATATGAAGAGTGATATTAATGTAAAAGGTAGTGGGGACATGAAAAGGTATGGGTGGGAGAAAGTGTAAATATTTAAAAAAAATGAGTAAATGTTAAAAAGAATTATAAAAATTATAAAGAAATAGGGTAATGATGTGAATGCTGATGTGGCTTAACTGCAGCATAGCAATAATAAATATTACACTTTAACTTTTAGATATATATATATATATATATATAGATATAGATTACGAACGTGGCAATTGATAGGTTAGTTATGAGCACATCTTTGACCTTTATATCACAAATATTTTTGGCTATAAAATCAAGATCGCTTAGCATGTCGTTAATTCTTGATTTATGGTGTCTTAGAGCTCAGATAAACTTTTTTGGTGAAAATTTGTCATATTCTGGCCAACTCTCTAGCAACAACACTTTTGAGAGGGAGAAGGGCTCTAGGATTTTCAACTAGCAAGTAGAAATAGGCCAAAATGGCCAAGTACCACTATTTGGCAAAACATGTATGGATCTACTATTGTTTGCAAAATAATTAGGGATCTACCACTTTTTTTAAAACTTGAGTTTGTGAAACTCAAGTTTTTCCATGTAACTCGAGTTTCACAAACTCAAGTTCCATGGAAAATAGCCACCATTTTTTTATGTAACTCTAGTTCCATAAAAAATAGCATGACAAACTTGAAGGCTATTTTTTCAAAGAACTCAAGTTTCTAAAACTCGAGTTACACGGCAAACTTGAGTTTCAAAAATGTGGTAGATTGCTAAATATTTCGCAAACAGTGATATATTGTTAAATAGTAAATATTTTGCTAAATAGTGGTAATCTTGTTAGGGAATTATTTCTTTTAAATTATGAAATCTATTTAAATATGTCTAGTTGTTATATATATATATATATATATATATATACACACATATACATACACACCTTTTTAATGAATATCACATCAACGGTGCCCCATTCTTATCTCATCCCCTCTTTAGGGCAAAGAAAACTTGGATGAGTTAAGACTGGGGGATAGGTTAAGGGCAAAACAGGTTGGAGGCATTTTTTTTTTTTTTTTTTTTATCCCTAATGTGGAGGATTTGACATTAATGATGGAGTTGAAACAAAACGTGGAGAAAAGAAAGTGTTCCGGGGATTGTATATATACACATTTGGGTAGGGGTAAGGCAAACAAAATTGATCCTCGCCCCTTCACCTCTTTGGACAGAGAGAAATTTGAATAGAGCAGGGTGGATCATGCTGGGGAACAAGTTCGACCCAACCAAGTCAAGTCAAAAGTAGGTAAAGAATATCAACTTATCAGGAAAAAAACGGGTTGTTGTTCTTATTACCCATATAATGTCTTTTTGTTTGGGTTTGGGCGAATTAACAAATCCAAGTCCAATTTTGCTAAGTCTCAGGAAGCAATTTTTTGCAAAAAAACACCATTTTGCTAACAAATTTGTTAGTTAGCAACATTTCCAACCTATTTAAAAGACTATTCAAGTCAAAAGTAGGTAAAGAACATCAACTTATCAGGATAAAACGGGTTGTTGTTCTTATTACCCATATAATGTCTTTTTGTTTGGGTTTGGACGAATTAACAAACCCAAGTCCAATTTTGCTAAGTCTCAGGAAGGATTTTTTTTGCAAAAAAACACCATTTTGCTAACAAATTTGTTAGTTAGCAATGTTTCCAAACTATTTAAGAAACTAGCATCTCGATTTTCTTAAACTCGAGTTCCTATAGCAAATCGAAATCTTAGACTCGATTTTTGTGTGCTGGCAAAGCTTTAAAATCCACATGGTACTCAAGTCTTTGAGACTCGATTTCCTCTACACTATCTTCTTCCTTCGTTCTTTTTTACCTTTCGTTTTTTTTTTTTTTTTTTCCATTTTTTTTCCCTTCTTCCAAGCCCCAAAAATCCAAGACAGATCTTCTTCTCCAGACAGTTCTTCCTTCTCCAACTTTCTTCCCTCTTCTTCTCATTCCTCAAACATCCAAACCCATTTCTCAAATTCTCAAACCCAAAAATCACGATCTCGAAATCGGAGCAAAAACCCAAACCCAAAAATCACGATCTTGGCACTGGAGCGGCTTGGGTTTGTTGATCTTGGCACCGAAGGTCTGTTTTCTGTGTTTTTTCATTTGGTTTGTCTCTTGATTCGTTTTCTATGTTTTATGGGTTGGTCTGTTTGTGTTTTCTAGTTCGCCATCCGGGGCTGTTCTGGGTTTGTATTTTCTGCATTGGTCTGTGTTGTGTTTTCTGGGTTGTTATAGTCTGTGTTTTCTAAAGGGAACTCAAGTCTCTAAGACTCGAGTTCCACATGGATTTTTTTAATCCACCTCAGTTACGCACCTCATGGAAATCGAGTCTTTGAGACTCAATTTGCTACCGCGAACTCGAGTCTAAAAGACTCGAGTTGTTAGTTTCCTAAATAGTTTGGAAACGATACTAACTAGCAAAATTGTTTGAAAATTGGTGTTATTTTGAAAAAAAATCCGTCTTAGGAATAGGTCACTTAATGTGCGTTTGGCAACACTTATTTTTATCAACTTATTTTACTAGGGCCCCACTGCACTTTTTGGTACTATTCATAGGTCCTACTGTATTATTTCAGTTAACTTTTACTTTTATCTACAGTATTTTTAGCAAAATGTTTTCAGTTTCAACAAAATAAGTGAATTCCAAACAGACCCTTAATGCACAATTCTTATGAATAGGATCATGCGTGAATTTAGAATCTATGATATTAGATCATTTAATGTGAGATTTTGGGTTTTTTCTTGACAAGAAAAGAAAATGTAAATATATATAACATAGGATAAATTTTAGGTATAGTTTCATTTTAATGGGTAATTACTTTTCACTTTTGGTATAAGATGCAAATTGGGCGTCAAGCTTTTTATATGACAACACTTTAATGTCTAAGAAATACTACGTCTACAACATTTTCACAACAAATCATAGGTAGTTAGTTATTATTGATTATAATTTGAATTTATCACTAAAATTACATTTTTGTCCCACTAATAACAACCCGTAACAACCTGCCACTTAAGATTAGTTGTGAAAATGTTGTGGATATAGCATTTCTCTTCATATCTTCATTAGACACCTTAAATTAAGTGGGTTAAATGGCATTTTATCTCTAAATTAATTGGAGCTTTAAAGCTAAAGTTCTCCATACTACACTCTTATAATGCTCAAAATAATAATGAGTTGGGTTTATCTTATATGTAAATACATATAAGATAATTTTAGAGTACCCAAAAAAAAAAAAAAAAACTTGAAATTTAAACATGCTTATAAAGTGATGCATGTAGGGTTTAAGGAGGCATAGTAATCAAATAGTAAATTTATCAAAAAAACACATCCAATAAATTGACCGAATTAGTCTAGAAATAGACTGAAGGTAGACCAAAATTGACCGAGTAGATCAAATTGGATTGAAGTATACTTAATTAGACCGAAGTAAACCTAATTAGACAGAATGAAAATTATTTAGTTTTTAGGGAAAATAAATTATATTTAAAAAAATTTAGAGAAAAAATTATACATTATACCCGTAACAACCTGCCACTTAAGATTAGTTGTGAAAATGTTGTGGATATAGCATTTCTCTTCATATCTTCATTAGACACCTTAAATTAAGTGGGTTAAATGGCATTTTATCTCTAAACTAATTGGAGCTTTAAAGCTAAAGTTCTCCATACTACACTCTTATAATGCTCAAAATAATAATGAGTTGGGTTTATCTTATATGTAAATACATATAAGATAATTTTAGAGTACCCCAAAAAAAAAAAAAAAACTTGAAATTTAAACATGCTTATAAAGTGATGCATGTAGGGTTTAAGGAGGCATAGTAATCAAATAGTAAATTTATCAAAAAAACACACCCAATAAATTGACCGAATTAGTCTAGAAATAGACTGAAGGTAGACCAAAATTGACCGAGTAGATCAAATTGGATTGAAGTATACTTAATTAGACCGAAGTAAACCTAATTAGACAGAATGAAAATTATTTAGTTTTTAGGGAAAATAAATTATATTTAAAAAATTTTAGAGAAAAAATTATACATTATATTACAATACAAAATAATTATTTATTCTCATGGAAAACATGGATCTGAAACTAGTGTAATCTAACAATTGACTCACCAAAAATCACATCCTATATATATATATATATATATATTGTAATTATCCAACATAAATTATTAATTAGTGCAACATTGATAAAAAAATACACCATGCGTAACTTGAAAGGAGATAATGCAATCTAACAATAACTTGAGCCTTAAACTTGAGCAACTCCATTTTGGTACCAGAGATGAGTAAAGATTATTTATTCTCAATTTCATTTTGTCATAGAATGTCAGACCAGATAAATTTCTAATGGCTTGTACTATACCGGCCATTAATGGTCATAGTGGACTAGGACAGGTAGGGGGAAAAAAGAAGGATGAAAGACAGTAATGGGGCTCCTCACAATGAGACTTGGATACCTTAGGTTGAGAGATCTTCGCAAAACTGTCGTAAACCCAACGAGTTAAAATTCAAAAATTATTATTATCTAACATGGCATTTTTAAAGGAATGGAGTGGCTAATTATCAAAGTTTAACGAGCACTCCAATGATCTATTTTTTCATATATGAAAACAAGTATACAAAACAGTCCAGCCTGAGTTTCAAAATTTGGGGTCGGTAGAAAACAAAACAAGTATCAAGAGGAAAAAAAAAAATAGGGACAATTGATATCTTAAAAGCAAGTATTTCTCCCTAACTTATCCCAGAAAAAAAGAAAAAGAAAAAAGAAGAAGTATTTCTGCCTCTTATTCTACCATAACTGCTCCGTCTGAGCTCAAGACATAATTTTAGATTTGAAACGAACAGCTAGCAAGGGAAAGAAATCTCTTACATAAATAGCTAAAATGCAACAAAATCATGGAGAAAATACATGCGCAATTCAAAATAATGAATTTCATATACAACAAAGAGATTATGAACCTTCAAGAGTAGTTACCATTGATGCCAGGTCCAATTCTTTATTAGAGTCAATCACATTTACATAGTCATAATAGGGATTCACCTGCATCCATTAAGAAACAGTCACCAAAAAAATAAAATAAAAAGAAATAGTAGCTCTGATATAGTCATAACTTGCATAAAACAGACTAACAAATATGAAATACAAAAGCATTTGCTCCCACAGTACATCCCAATGTACTCAGGTTGGCTATTTTTTAATAATATTTTACGTTTACCTATCCAAAAAAAAAAAAAAAAAAGGAAATACAAAAGCAAAAGCACCCCTGCTTATGATGGAGCTTGCCGCTTTGATTATCCTCAGACTCTCGGAAAATTTGTATAAAACCTGAAAATAATCATCATTTTTTTCCAATTAAAAATGAGTGTTATTAAATACCTGTGGTCTTAGAGCAATTGCTTCAAAGCTGTAAAAATTTGGATTATCAAAATTAGGGGGTTCCAGAACAATGTACGCCCCTTTATTTTTGTTTCTTTCCTCTGTGGCCTGCATGGCATACAAGACATTTTAGTAGGACAGATTACAGATGATGCAGCAAACAATATGAAAAGATTTAAATTCGGTAATAAAAACACAAGGTTATTTAAACAAAATCAGAAAACATTCTTCAACAGTGGCATAAATCCATACTTCCTATTTAGATTTGGAAATTCTTTACCATCAACTCTTAAATAAAAAATGAAATTAGGGGTAATCTGGGGCAAGACCCATAACTGTTCTTACAAATGATTTTTTTACCTTCTCCATCAATGAACATAATGTGCACAGAAGCAGTTTAAGGTTCTTTCTTCTGCTATGTTGCATGTTAACTAAATATATCCAATTACAATGATTCGCTTACAATCACAACACAAAGTATGGCCACATATGTTACTGTTATCTATTAGAGGAAGGAGTATCTTTTAGCTTTTGAAAAGAAAACAAATTTAACACCTTCAGAAATTAGAACACTTAAGAACGTGCTTAGATGAGCTTATTACCATTGGATAATTTGTTCAAAAAACAAGTTGTGTCAAAGTACAGGTGTACCTAATAAAGTGAGGCTTTAAATAGTTGTACATACTACATAATTTGGCAGTGAAACCAAGCTGTCATTTTAAGCTAAAGTGACCTTTTTTACATGGATAGTTGCACTAGGAAAGATTTTCACGTTGGATGATTAAAAAAAAGAGGAATATGGTTGTAGTGGATAAGTGGTGTATGTGCAAGAAAAATGGGGATTGCATAGATCGTTTGCTTCTACATTGTGATATTGGTCACAAATAACAGTCTCTGGCCTTATTTCAGGTGTTTTAGGTTATGCCTAAGAGTGTGGTTGATTTAGGTTACAAATCATTACACAAGGGAGGAATTTAGAGAAAACTAATTTTGTGACTCTCAATGTAGGCAACTGCAGCCTCTTTTTTAAACTAATTTTGCTTTGCTATTTAGAACCAAAAAATGTAATTTGAACTTTGGAAAATAAAGATAGATTCAGAAATGAAAGTAGAAACTATAAAAATCACATGATTAAGCCCAAAAATAAACATCGATCACACTAATGTATGGCAAAACATTGATCCCACAAATCAATGAACAGTAAACAAAGTCATTATTAATGTTCTTTTAACTCCAAAAATCTACTCAATAAAAAAAAAATTCTTTGACCATGATTTGGTTTTAGAAGCTGCCTTGTATACTGCTCGTGTAACATATCTAGCACCAAATCTTTCAGTTGAGTTGACCATCACAGACTGATCAGCATCATTTGCTTTGCTACAGTATAGATGATTTAGTTGTGTATGATTAGGCACTGGCGGCATATCCACAAGTGCTTCTTCTAATTGTTGGGGTAGGTTTGGTGGTTCAATCTCAAGTTCGTCAAAAGAAAATAGTTGATTGTTATAACTTGATGGTGGAGAAGGAGGACTTTCAAACTCGGACAAATCTGGACCACCATTTGCATTTGCAGGTGCTGCTAATTGTAGGGCATCCTCCTGTCATGTGCACATATATAAACAAATGCAAAATGTTAATAATTGAACACGAGAGAGAGAGAGAGAGAGTGTTTGTGTTCTACCACAAAATAATATATTATTAATGACATTGTAATAATAATACATAAATGAGTAGCATTAAACCAAACGAAAACCACAAAGTTACCTGCAAGTATAACATATTATAGTGATCTCCTCCGCTATTATTGACCCGTCGCAAGTTGAGAGCACATTTCAACTCTCCATCAACAATGAAGCAAAAGTAGTGGATTCCTAATGGAAGCATCATAGTAACAGAAGCAATTTTTCCTATATTCTGCAAGTCCTCCCTGTTGAAGAAAGAAAGAAAGTGGGGAATTCATCAATATCAAATTGTGAAGTTAAAGGAGAAAAATGAATTAAGTTGAAACTCGGAAAATGAAATGTTATGTTACTTAGTCTGCCAGTTGTTCCACGATCCCACCACAGATACTACATTGCCACCACCATACCATGTGATTTCAACAGAAATCAATCTTCCACCGAAGTAATTCTCATTATTCACCATGCTTCCTGGCAATGGATGCCGCATTTTAGACTGTATAAATTCAAAAGGTGTAAATTCATGAGGTGTTCGCATGGGAGTGACAAAAACCTGCAAGTAAAATGTAAAATGAGCTTAAATCCTCATATAAACATTTTGTGCATGTTTGACTCTTATGGGCATTCATGTTTTAATTGCTTCACTATGACTTGGGATTTTCTGTGTGTCCAAGTGTGTGTGTATGTACACACCAAATTTAGTAAAGAAAGAAGATATCTGTAACCATAAACGTGAATCTTTGTACATGTATAACTACAATTAGATTCCTCAAGTGTCCTCTTTGTCTCTCTCTCTCTCTCTATGTGTATGCATACCAAAATTTGTATTGAAGAGGCCTATGAAGCTTTCGTTGTCAGATGTGTCACCAATTCAAAATTGCTAGTTATCCCCCTTTTAGCACAGTTATGGAGAGGCACCAACTCTCTAAAGATGTTCTTAGATTAGTCTAAACGTGATAATCACTTGATGTTAACCATGTGTCACAATAAGAAATTTGAAAGCTATGATTCTATATGTGACACTCATTATCTAATATTTTCCGTGACACTATTATTGTATTGCACTTAGATATATTCATCATGTTTTAATGTATTTTATAGAATTATAGTTTTGTCAATAACAGACTAACAGAGGCACAAAATATGTCGAATAGTGCATGACATGAAATATAAATTAGTTGAAAGTGAGAACTGTTGTCTCAAGACTACAATTTTAATCCCACAAAAATCAGACATATTTAATTTTAACTTAAAACAGAAGGAATATTAGTTATGAATATCCTTATTTAAAGGATTTTCAATGTCACTGATTAAAATAAAATAAAAAATTCCCAATGTCATCAAAGAATTGGGATATATTCAATATTTTCAATTAAAACGGAAGCAATATTAGGCTTGAATATTGGAAAAGCAAAACAGAGAGCAAACAGAGAGGGGGAAAAGACCAGAAACAAGATAGTGGACAATTTAATTTGTTCAAGGACATTCCTTAATGGTGAACTAAACAGTTCAATGAATTAAAGTAGACTAACATAAAGCAATTACAAACAGGTTTCAGAACTTCAAAATTCATCCTAATTTGGCAGCATGTAGGGTAGGACTTTACTTCTTCCCAAGTTTCCCTCAGAGAATAAATAACATAGCCGCACACAAAACATTCAACTAATGAATTAAGTAGATAGCTCTTTTGCTCCATAAAATTAGTTTACAGAGTTATAAATAAATAAACATTGTCTACTTAAAAATCTCCTTCTTCAAAACTGGTTTTTTTATTATTATTATTAATAATAGGATGCCTAAAGATTAGATTCTGAAAATAAAAATTAGATTAAAAAAAACACTGACCTGAGGATTATAGTGATGAGCATTATAGTACTCTGTGAAGCCCATCCAATGGTCGTTGTTTTCAAAATTCTTAACTCCATAAGGGCCTGCTCCATCTTTTCTCCAACCAGCTGAAAAGTGAAAATAAAACAATGTTATAATCTTTCTTTCTCTTCTGAGTGTGTGTGTGTTTGCCAACTGTCCGAGTTATAATCTGGACCATGACAACAATCAAACTCCTTTACACGACTTAAGTAGTTGGTCTAGATTAAAAACCATATTTTTGTGGAAGAAGAACATTAGTAAAAAAACATGAAATTATTAAGAATCATAAAAACCAAGACTTTTATAGGTTATATAAACAAAAACAACTCCGCATTACCTGAATGATTAGAAGCAGAAAAACTAAAAAGAAGAAGAAAACAGAAAACATACCCATGTCTATAGCATAGAGGAGAAGGCACAGCAACGAAGAGACAAGCAAAGCAATGAATGAGCAAAGGAAAGTATGAGAAGTGGTGTTGGTGCCTGGTTTTAATTTATACTAATGATTAGCTATATTATTATTGATACGAAGAGGAGGAGAAATAGCAAATAGGAGTATCAGTTTCCGATAGCAAGTGGGAATGATTTGTAACATTGTCATCATCCTCATCCCAGATAATCAACCGGCTCAAGTCAAAATCACCTCCTTATCCTAAGCCTAAAACCCGACCCAATTACACAAAACAAGTAAAGTGTTTCCAAGATCTGATGTGGTCCTTCCTCCGCACCTTTGACACAACCAAAGTCAGACCAACCCATTTCCTAGACCAGACGAAGAGAAATACACGGATACAGGGGATGAAAATGAATAAGAGAAAACAAAAATTACTAGTTTAAATTTTTTTTTTTTTTTGATAGCAAGATAACTGGAATCTCATTACCAAATAGAAAAGAGAGTGCAACAAAGCCAAAAGACAAGCTCAACCCAGAACAAACTACACACCATCTTCCTGAATAACGTGAACCATCATAGGAGGACAAACTCCCTTCCAGACATGAGACTCTTTCTTCTGCCTCGCATACTGCACAAGCTCATGAGCTGCCCTGTTGTAATCTCTTTTCACATGCTTGATATTCCAGCTACTAAACGAAGACAACAAACTACGAATCCACTGATACACATGACCAAGACAGCCATTTGTTTCAGCTGCTGTGACACTAGTAACAGCTGTTAATGCATCAGATTCCAAGATGATATGAGATAGCTTTTGCTCTTTGGCAAGAATTAGACCACACTCCATAGCCAGCGCTTCGACTTCCTCCACCGAATATTGACCCTGTAGATATTTACAGCAAGCAACATGAACATTACCAGCTACATCCCTTGTAACTACTCCCACACTTTAGTTCCTTTCATTTTCAGATGTGGCACCATCAACATTGATCTTGAAAATTTAGTAGTATATTACCCCACAAATATATATATTACTCGGGTAATCATCAATATATCAAATAATATATATATATATATATATATATATAAGCAGAAGCATTTTTCTTGCAATTAAAGCGGTGCTGCCACGTAGGAAGAAAGACCTATCAATATATATATATATATATAAGCAGAGATCTCAGGTGAGAAAATATAAGATTCTACCATGTGGCGCTCTCTTTGACAAGGAATTTGTTTACATAAATTCTTTACCCAAGTGCCACATAAGAGATAAAGACTAATTAAAATTCAAATAATAATTTCCACGAAAAAAAATATTCAAAACATAAGAAATTTATTTTCTTAGATTCATTGTATCAAGACATTTCTCAAGTGCCACATTATAGATAAGGACTAATTAAAATTTAAAAGATAAAAACTCTTTATTTTCTTGAGTTCATTGTTTCAAGACTTTCCTCTCTCTCACAAAGCACAAAACTTTTCATGTTTTCACTCACCCCTTTTCACCTCTTGCACTTCTACTACTTTATATACACCTACCTATAGTCTTTCATCTTCATGCCATAGGTTAGGTGCTTTTTGATTTTGTTTTAGCCCTCACAATTTCTTGGTTTCTTTGTCATTTTTTTTACTACTATTTAGTGTGGTATTGGTATGAGCATCAACCATAAATGTAAAAAACGATGATTATTATGGTGTTTTCTTTGTTGTGAATCAAGATTATCTCAACTTTAGTTGCAACTTTAAGTTTAGTTGCAGCTATTCAGGAATAGTGTGAAATGGTGTACAAATCACAATCATATTGTTAGTTCTCTCCATCAAAGTTACAATTAGGTAGTTCTTCACATAATTTTTATCTTTCTTTCTCATGTATCTTTCACGTATAATACTTATCCACCTATATTTTTTTGATTACGTTTGTTAGTGTTGTAAATTATAATTTTTGTGGTTTGTTAAGATTCGTTTCAAATGATTTAATTTGTTGTTATGGTTTTGATGTACAATTGTGAGTTAATTAGTGGGCTCTACTTCTCTATATAAAGACAAAGTTCACATGTAAAATTAATAATACAAGATTAGTTCTCCCATTTTTAACTTATACTTTTCTTGAATTTTAGAATTCTCTTTGTTTTTTGTTTTTTTTTAAAGAATATAAAAGCCATATTAGAGGCGATTAAATATTGATAAATGTAAGTGTATTTAGCCAATTTTTCTTTATTTGATTACGTTCTCTATTTGTTGGTATACAAATAATTTTGTTTCATTTAGATTACGAACAAAGTGTTTGAGATTGGGGTCTTGGGATTTGGTGGTGAGAATAAAGTGGTTGAGGAAGTGTTCAGTTTTAGAAATAAAGTCTACCTTTTATCTAGATGTTATTTTATTATTTTAAATATTAAATTTATAATATGGTGTAAACTCCTAGAAATTTCTAATAACAATGTAATTACAATATATATATATATATATATATTAGTAAAAAAAATCCACTTAATAGTCGGAAACTACCTCTAGGATAAGGAAAAATTAAAATTATAAAATACGAATTAAGAAAATTAAGTTTCAAAGCATTCAACAATATTATGGGAAACATCATTAATACTATATAACAAAATTATTATTATATATGGGTCTTAAAAAAATAAAAATTATTTTCAAATGAAATTACCAAATATCTGTGCATCGCACAGGAAATTATCTAGTTATATATAAAAGTAGTGACCTCATTTGGGAAAATATGAGTTTCTGTCAAGTGGCGCATTATATGCAAAGAGAATTACAATATTCTCGTGTGCCACATTAGAGATATAAACAAATTGTTTCTCAAAAAAAAAAAAAAAAGAAGAAGAAGAAGAGATATGAACAAATTGAATATTAACTTTTAGTTTCATTTGGTTCAATATTTCAAGACATTATAAAAGCAGAGACCTCATCTGGAAAAGCATGAGATTCTGCCAAGTGAGGCATTTTATGCAAAGAGAATTAAAATATTCTCATGTGCCACATTAGAGATATGAACAAATTGAAGATTGACATTTTGTTTCATTTGGTTTAATGTTTCAAGACATTTCTAATTAAAAAATAAATATTCTTCATTTCATTTGGTTCAATATTTCTAGACTTGTCATCCTTCACACAAACACACAAAACTCTTTTCTATTTTAATTCACAATTTCCACCTCTTGTACTTATACCCCTTTATATATACCTACCCATAGCCCTTCATGTCATCTCATGTCAAATACACAGACAAAAAATGCCCACTCACAAAAAATATATAACCACACAAGCCCATAAACTATTTTGAGCTCACATAAATATTTCCCAAAAATATTCCCTATATAAACCCCATAAATTATCTCAGACCCTCTCACAAATACTACCCATTATATCCTACATATTATCCAACTTGAGCTTTCCACAAAAATACCTACCATATTGTTACCAAAATTGGGCCACAAAATTATACTATCTCCACAAAAAAGCCCAAAATCATTTACCTTGTGGGAAAAATCCAAAAGGCCCAACAAAACTCTCTCATAAAGCTCGTTGCTACACAGCACCTCTTAAAAGCCCGTTACTACACGGCACCTCTAAAAGCCCGTTGCTACGCGGCACCTTTAAAGTCCGTTGCTACGCGGCACCTATTAAAAACCCGTTGCTACACAGCACCTCTAAAAGCCCGTTGCTACACGGCACCTCTTAAAGCTCGTTGCTACACGGCACCTCTAAAGTCCGTTGTTACACGGCACCTCTTAAAGCCCGTTGCTACATGACAATATTTTTACAAAAGTTTACAAAACTCAAATATTATTTTGGCAATATTTTACAAAACCCAAATACTAATTTGGCACCTATTTTGGCAATATCTCAGGCCTTCTCACAAATACTACCCATTTGGGTTTTGTAAAATATTGCCAAAATAATATTTAGGTTTTGTAAACTTTTGTAAAAATATTGTCGTGTAGCAACGGGTTTTAAGAGGTGCCGTGTAGCAACGGGCTTTAAAGATGTCGTGCAGCAACGGGTTTTTAATAGGTGTCGTGTAGCAACGGGTTTTAGAGGTGCTGTGTAGCAACGAGCTTTTAAGAGGTGTCGTGTAGCAACGAGCTTTATGAGAGAGTTTTGTTGGGCCTTTTGGATTTTTCCCACAAGGTAAATGATTTGGGCTTTTTGGTAGAGATAGTATAATTTTGTGGCCCAATTTTGGTAACAATATGATAGGTATTTTTGTGGAAAGCCCAAGTTGGATAATATGTAGGATATAATGGGTAGTATTTGTGAGAAGGCCCGTGATAATTTATGGGGCTTATATAGGGAATATTTGTGGGAAATATTTATATGGGCTCAAAATAGTTTATGGGCTTGTGTGGGTATATACTTTTTGTGAGTGGGCTAATGAAATTAGGGCTCAAAAATTTGTATTTCAACAGTCTGTTTGTGTTTTCTGGTTGGTCTGTTTGTGTTTTCTCTATTGCTGTTCGGGGCTATTCTGGGTTTGTATTTTCTGCGTTGGTCTGTATTGTGTTTTCTAGGTTGTTTTTTAAGTTGCTATGGTCTGTGTTTTCTAGAGGGAACTCGAGTCTCTAAGACTCGAGTTCCACGTGGATTTTTTTTAATCCACCTCAGTTACGCACCTCATGGAAATCGAGTCTTTAAGACTCAATTTGCTACCGCGAACTCGAGTCTAAAAGACTCGAGATGTTAGTTTCCTAAATAGTTTGAAAACGATACTAACTAGCAAAATTGTTTGAAAATGAGTGTTATTTTTTTGGGGGGGGGGGGGGGAATCAGTCTTAGGAATGGGTCACTTAATGTGCGTTTGGAAATACTTATTTTTGTCAACTTATTTTACTATTCAGATTATTTTTACTACTATTCATGGGCCCCACTGCACTTTTTGATACTATTCATGGGTCCTACTGTATTATTTCAGCTAACTTTTACCTTTATCTGCAGTACTTTCAGTAAAAAGTTTTCAGTTTTAGTAAAATAAGCGAATTCCAAACAGACCCTTATTGCACAATTCTTATGAATAGGATCAAGCATGAATTTAGATTCTATGATATTAGATCATTTAATGTGAGATTTTGGGTTTTTTCTTGAAAAGAAAAGAAAATGTAAATACATATAACATAGGATAAATTTTAGGTAAAGTTTCATTTTAATGGGTACTTACTTTTCACTTTTGGAATAAGATGCAGATTGGGCGTCAAGCTTTTTATATGACAACACTTTAATGTCTGAGAAATACTACGTCCACAACTTTTTTACAACAAATCATAGGTGGTTTGTAATTATTGATTATAATTTGAATTTATTACTAAAATTACTTTTTTGTCTCACTAATAATAACCCTTAACAACCTACCACTTAGGATTGGTTGAGAAAATGTTGTGAATATAGCATTTCTCTTCATGTCTTCATTAGACACCTTAAATCAAGTGGGTTAGATGGCATTTTATCTCTAAACTAATTGGAGCTTTAAAGCTAAAGTTCTCCATACTACACTCTTATAATGCTCAAAATAATAATGAGTTGGGTTTATCTTATATGTAAATTCATATAAGATAATTTTAAAGTACCAAAAAAAAAAATTTTGAAATTTAAACATGCTTATAAAGTTTAAATGCATGTAGAGTTTAAGGAGGCATGGCATAGTAATCAAATGGTAAATTTATCAAAAAAACACATCCAATAAATTGACTGAATTAGTCTAAAAATAGACTAAAGGTGGACCAAAATTGACCGAATTAGACCGAGTAGATCAAATTGGATTGAAATAGACTTAATTAGATCTGTGGGGGCCAGATAATCAGAAGGTACTCGTAAAATTGTGTATTTTGGGCCTATGGCCCAATCCGAGGATATTTACTTGTCCGAGGACGACCAAGCAATGTTATTATGGGAATGGTAGAAGAGAAAGAGATAAGGATTGTACATACTAATTCAAAAGATGTCCGAGAAGATAAATCATATCGAAAATATGGATCCGAGATCAGTAAGAATGTCCTACCGTCCTAAACATCCTATAAGGTTGCCTCACAATTAGAAGTCAGACGTGGGATAGGAAGGGAGTAGAGGAAGGCAACAAATATCTACAAAAGCTGCTACCTCCGCATTAAATACACTGTACCAACTCCTTGGCCGCATTAATGTGGAGGTAATACTTGAATAGTATATTTCAACCTTACAGCTACTAGCTAGAAATGGATAGAAGGTACTGATGGGACAAGTATCAAGACCGACCATCTTGGATGCACGTGGCAAGTGGAAATGAGGAAGAAGGAGAATATATAAGGAGAAGATGGGGAAATTCAGGAAAGGAAAAAAAAAAGGAGAAAAATGACGGTAACATCTGAGAATAAAGCTTGTAATCAAATTTGAGAAGAATATATAAGAATAGACCACCTCGGATATTGCCGAGGACAATTTGTCTCCATTATAAACTCGTTTCTGTCCAATCTCTTAACATTTGGATCCCTTATAGTGTTAGTTTGATTAACTAAGACTCAGTATTCAACCCATTCTCTACAAATTCATTGTTTTGGACTTTTTTGGCCTAAGTCCATCCACGAGGTGGGCTTGGAATTCAAATCTAGTTCTTACAAGACCGAAGTAGACCTAATTAGACAGAATGAAAATTATTTAGTTTTTAGGGAAAATAAATTATATTCAAAAAAATTTAGAGAAAAAATTATACATTATATTACAATACAAAATAATTATTTATTCTCATGCAAAACATGGATCTGCAACTAGTGTAATCTAACAATTGACTCTCAAAAATCACATCCTATATATATATATATATATATATATATATTTGTAATTATCCAACATAAATTATTAATTAGTGCAACATTGATAAAAAAAAATACACCATGCATAACTTGAAAGGAGATAATACAATCTAACAATAAATTTGTAGAATCCAGTAGAAAGTTATTAAGTGATGTACATAGTACACTCATAAATTTTACTCCATATATAACTTGAACCCAAGTCATATACTTAAATCCATATACTCTTAAGATATTGAACATGACCAAATCATTTTTAATTTTTTACAACTACATCTCAGCTACTAGCTTGGGAAGTATCATCCAAAATACCATATAATGATAATATGACAGTGCAAATATATTAACTGCAAATAAATCTATTATAAATAGCTCGGATTTATCAAAAGCCAGTAAATTTTCCACCACAAGCAGTGGGTTATCAAAAATAACATAGTCAGTAGATTGGTTGGTGCCAAACTTAGCCAGTGCATCAGCACACTGATTCACCTCCTTGTAGCTGTGTTTGATTGTCAACCTATGGAAGTTCCTTAATAGGATCCTGCAATCATTGAGCAGCAGCTCAATCATAAGATTATTCAGAGAATAATTGTTAAGAAGTAAAACTATAGCTCTGCATCTAGTTCCACACAGTTAATTATAAACTCCCCCAAGATTCTGCTTCAACAATACATAATACCGATTACCTATTTAAAATACTAACTCCAAGAAGCCTTAAACTTGAGCAACTCCATTTTGGTACCAGAGATGAATAAAGATTATTTATTCTCGATTTCATTTTGTCATAGAATGTCAGACCACCTAAATTTCTAATGGCTTGTACTATACCATTAATGGTCATAGTGGACTAGGACAGGTAGGAGGGAAAAAAGAAGGATGAAAGACAGTAATGGGGCTCCTCACAATGAGACTTGGATACCTTAGGTTGAGAGAGTTTCGCAAAACTGTCGTAAACCCAATGAGCTAAAATTCAAAAATTATCTAACAGGGCATTTTTAAAGGAATGGAGTGGCTAATTATCAACGTTTAACGAGCACTCCAATGATCTATTTTTTCATATATGAAAACAAGTATACAAAACAGCCCAACCTTAGTTTCAAAATTTGGGGTTGGCTGAAAACAAAACAAGTATCAAGAGGAAAAAAAAAGATAGGGACAATTGATATCTTAAAAGCAAGTATTTCTCCCTAACTTATCCCAGAAAAAAAAAAAAAAGTATTTCTACCTCTAATTCTACCATGACTGCTCCGTCTGAGCTCAAGACATAATTTTAGATTTGAAAAGAACAGCTAGCAAGGGAAAGAAATCTCTTACAAAAATAGCTAAAATGCAACAAAATCATGGAGAAAATACATGCACAATTCAAAATAATGAATTTCATATGCAGCAAGTGATTATGAACCTTCAGGAGTAGTTACCATTGATGCCAGGTCCAATTCTTTATTAGAGTCAATCACATTCACATAGTCATAATAGGGATTCACCTGCATCCATTAAGAAACATTCACCAATAAAATAAAATAAAAAGAAAGAGTAGCTCTGATATAGTCATAACTTGCATAAAACAAACTAACAAATATGAAATACAAAAGCATTTGCTCCCACGGTACATCCCTAATGTACTCAAGTTGGCTATAATTTTTAATAATATTTTACGTTTACCCATCAAAAAAAAAAAAAAAAAAAAAGGAAATACAAAAGCAAAAGCACCCCCGCTTATGATGGAGCTTGCCGCTTTGATTATCCTTAGACTCTCGGAAAATTTGTATAAAACTTGAAAATAATCATTATTTTTTTCCAATTAAAAATGAGTGTTATTAAATACCTGTGGTCTTGGAGCAATTGCTTCAAAGCTGTAAAAAGTTGGATTATCAAAATTAGGGGGTTCCAGAACAATGTACGCCCCTTTATTTTTGTATCTTTCCTCTGTTGCCTGCATGGCATACAAGATATTTTATTAGGACAGATTACAGATGATGCAGCAAACAATATGAAAAGATTTAAATTCAGTAATTAAAACACAAGGTGAATTAAACAAAATCAGAAAACATTCTTCAACAGTGGCATAAATCCATACTTCCTATTTAGAGTTGGAAATTCTTTAGCATCAACTCTTAAATAAAAAATGAAATTAGGGGTAATCTGGTGCAAGACCCATAACTGTTCTTACAAATGATTGTTTTTACCTTCTCCATCAATGAACATAATGTGCACAGAAGCAGTTTAAGGTTCTTTCTTCTGCTATGTTGCATGTTATCTAAATATATCCAATTACAATGATTCGCTTACAATCACAACACAAAGTATGGCCACATAGGTTACTGTTACCTATTTAAGGAAGGAGTATCTTTTAGCTTTTGAAAAGAAAACAAATTTAACACCTTCAGAATTTAAAACACTTAAGAACGTGATTAGATGAGCTTATTACCATTGGATAATTTGTTCAAAAAACAAGTTGTGTCAAAGTACAATTGTACCTAATAAAGTGAGGCTTTAAATAGTTGTACATACTACATAATTTGGCAGTGAAACCAAGCTGTCATTTTAAGCTAAAGTGACCTTTTTTACATGGATAGTTGCACTAGGAAAGATTTTCACGTTGGATGATTAAAAAAGAGAGGAATATGGTTGTAGTGGATAAGTGGTGTATGTGCAAGAAAAGTGGTGAATGTCTAGAGTTCTGAAGTTTCATCAAAATGAGAAAATCCATTAAATTTTGAAGGAACATTCCATCATTAATACTTTTTTTGTAAGTAGATAGTGGGGAAGGGGGAGCATTGAGGGTGGATTCAACCCAAAGACATGGGGCACTACAAAGGATGCTATTGTGATGGAGGCATTAAGTTGTATGTTGGATGTGGCTGCCTCCGCGGAGCAATTCTCAAGCTTTTTTGTAGGTAGTACAGCCAGTCCATCATTGATGGTGTCTCACCTTTTATTTGCAGATGACACTTTGATTTTCTAGAAAGCACTTACGTGGCATTTTGTCCACTAAACCTGCGCCCGACGCGGCCTGACGCGGGGTGTGGTGGGCGACGCCGTTGCCTATGCGTCAGTCCATGTCCCTCTTTTTTTTTTCTTTTCTTTTTTCTTTTTTCCTCAGAGCGATACACTTCGATTCGCGCCGACGCACGTGGAATCAGGTCGATTCGCGCCGATTCAGGCCAAATCGGTCTGTATCAGCCTCAACCACCGATACCGGCGCTGAACCAGCCGATTCAGGCCGAAATTCAAAAAAAAAAAAAAAAGTTGCAAAACGCACTGTTTGAGAAAAAATAACAAAACCCTATCTCTATCTCAATTCTCACTTCTCACCGATTCATTCTCTCATTCTCATATTCAGCTCTCTCTCACTGGTCTCTGTGCTCCAGCCTTCACGACTCTCTGCCTTTGGCCTTTGCTCTCCGTTAGTCCGTCTCCCCTCTCTCACACAATCTCACACTCACACGTCACAATCTCACTCTCAACTCACTCACAACCTCACCAACCCGGCGACCCACTCTCAAGTCTCAACTCAACTGAGTCAACTCAAGTCTCAAGCACAGGTATCAACTCAAGTCTCAAGTCTCATTAATCATTATACTCTCACATGCTCTAACTATTACTCAATGTGTCTGTGACCTGATTTTTTTAATTTTTTATATAAGCTGTCTGTAATGTTGTGACTTGGGTTTTATTTTTTATTTAGTTAATAGTTATTATATATTTGTCAAATTATTTGTAGGTTAAATTGAATCTATTGAATTTGCAATGGATGAAGCTACTAGCACAAAAAGTTCACCTTCATCTAATGATGAAGTGCCAAATAATGAAGCTCCTCTTTGGCAGTATGTGAATAAAATAGAAAAACCACCTAGTTCTACTGTTAAATCAGGTGGAAACACACACTTTAAGTGCAACTATTATGGTAAAGTTTATTTTGGATCCTATTCTAGGGTTAAGGCTCATTTATTAAAAATTAGTAATAAAGGTATTAAAGCATGCCCTAATGTGACACTGAGCCATAGGTTGGAAATGCAGCGAATGCATGATCAGATTGAAAATGATAAGTTAGAGAGAGAACAGAGAAGTCGAATACCCTTACCCCCACCTCCCCCAGGCCGTGGGCCGTGGGCCTATTGGCCTTATTCCCTCATTTCAGAGACAGGAAGAGAGTGATAGTACAAATCCGGTTGATGGTATTGGTAAGAGGAGGAAGGTGATTGCGAATTCTCCGATAGAGAGAGCATTCCAGAATAATGCTAGACATGAATTGGATAGTAGAATTGGTGGGATGTTTTACACTAGTGGGCTTCCGTTTAACTTTGCAAGGAACCCATATTATCGTAGTTCCTATTCATATGCTACTACTCATAGCATTCCGAGTTATGTTCCTCCTGGATACAATGCCTTGAGAACAACACTTTTGCAGAGAGAAAGAGCTCATGTTGAAAGAATTTTGAGACCAATTAAGGACTTTTGGCTTGAAAATGGTGTAAGTATAGTTTCTGATGGATAGTCAGATCCACAAAGGAGGCCTCTTATTAATATTATGGCAATATCAGATGGGGGTCCAGTGTTTATAAAGGCAATTGATGGGTCAGGTGAGTTCAAAGACAAACATTATATTGCTGGGGTGTTGAAGGATGCTATAAAAGAGATTGAACATGAAAAAGTTGTCCAAGTCATCACTGATAATGCTAGTGTGATGAAGTCTACTGGAGCTCTTATTGAAGGTGAGTATCCTAAAATATTTTGGACACCCTGTGTTGTCCACACTCTCAATCTAGCTTTGAAGAATATTTGTGCAGCAAAAAACACTGAAAAGAATGTAGTTGGATTACACGTATTGCTGATGATGTATCCTTCATACGTGTTTTTATCATGAACCATTCAATGAGGTTGGCAATGTTTAATGAATTTTGTCCATTAAAACTGCTCCAAGTTGCTGATACTAGATTTGCTTCGATTGTTGTAATGCTAAAAAGGTTGAAGTTGATAAAAATATGCCTTCAAGCCATGGCTAATAGTGACTAATGGGTTTCTTATAGGGAGGATAATGTTGGAAAAGCTCAAAAGCTGAAAGATATGATTCTAAATGATCTTTAGTGGGATAATGTTGATTATATCCTTGAATTCATAGCACCTATTTATGATATGCTACAAGTAGCCGACACAGATAAGCCTTGTCTTCATCTTGTGTATGAGATATGGGATTCAATGATAGAGAAGGTGAAGGCAGCAATATATCGGCACGAAAGCTTGGAAGATTATCAGTATAGCTCATTTTAGGGTGTGGTGTATAATATACTCATTGATCGATAGACTAAAAATTGTACACCACTACAATGCTTGGCTCATTCCTTAAATCCTAAGTAAGTCCATTTATTGTCTATTTTCCTTAGTTCCCCATTCTAGTAAAACACACGTTTCATCTATATTTGTTTTTTAATCTTTAACTAGGTATTACTCCATTGAATGGCTTTCGGAGAATCCAAAACGCATCTCTCCACATCGGGATCATGAAATTTCTATGGAAAGGAGCAAGTGTTTGGATCAATACTTTGAAGATGAGAATGAATTAAAGGTGGTAAAGTTTGAGTTTGCTGCATTTTCAGGAGGGAGGTTTCCTTCACCAGATGCCTTAACAGATAGGTGGGCCTTACTACCTTTGGTTTGGTGATAATACCATGGCTCCGCATTTCCAACTCTTCAAACCCTTGCCCTTAAACTTCTTGGACAACCTTGTTCATCCTCATGTGCTGACAGGAATTGGAGCACATACAAATTCATTCATTCCTTAAAAAGAAACAAAATGGCTCTTGCACGCGCTGAGGATTTGGTATATGTGCATTCTAATCTTCGACTCTTGTCAAGGTGCAATGAGGAGTACATAAATACAACAACAAAGATATGGGATATTGCAGGAGACCCTTGAAATGAGAGCGACATACATGGAGGAGCTAGAATTCTTGAGAATGTAGCCCTTACACTTGATGAGCCAGAGTTGGAGGCCATGGTTATTGGGAATGCTAGCACTAGTGATACTACTAGTGAAAGTGAAGTTCGAAGTGAAGCTATCAATCTTGATGATGATGATGTTGGTGTTTGATTATCTTGTTGATTATCTTTTATTTTGTTTTAGTTTCAAACTTGTGAGTTGTATTCTAATTTCCAAACATCATGAAATGTTTTAGTTTCAATCTTGTAAGTTGTATTTAATTTATGAACATCATGTTTTAGTTATTATCTATTATTGCTCTTAAATTTCATATATGTTTATATAATGTGAAAAAGTATGCTTAGCAATATATTAAAAATATAAATAAAAATATTTTTAATAATTTTTTAATCGCCGCACCCTGTCGCACTCGTACCCTACTTTTTCAAAAATTGCCGAGTCCCGCACCCGCACCCGAGTCCCGAAACGCACCCATGCTTCATAGCTGATTTTTTGTGATGCTGAACCTTCTCAGATTGCTAATTTGAGGGCGATTCTTGCGAAATTTGAGGAGGTGTCAAGGCTTCATATTAATTTGGGGAAATTTGAACTGGTACCTGTTGGTGGGGTACACAATTTGGAGGCTTTGGTGGGTCTGTTGGGGTGTGGGCAATCTTCTTTGCCCTTGAAATATTTGGGTCTTCCATTAGGTGCAAAATTTAAGGATTTATCGGTTTGAAATCCTATCTTAAAGAGAATGGAGAGGAGATTAGCAGGTTGGAAGAGAATGTATTTATCTAAAGGGGGTAAGGTGACCCTCATTAAAAGCTTACTCTCGTCTTTACCTACATACTTTCTTTCCCTTCTTCCTTTACCAGGCAAGGTGGCAAAGCGTATAGAGAAATTACAGAGAGATTTTCTGTGGAATGAGATTGGTGGTAAACCTAAAATACATTTAGTTAATTGGGCCAAGGTATGTAGGCCTTTGCAGGTTAGGGGGTTGCGTATAAGACGGTTGGGGACTTTAATTCTACCTTGCTAGGAAAATGGTTGTGGAGGTATGGCATGGAGACTGATGCTTTATGGAGGAGGGTTATAGAGGCAAAATATGGGAACATTTGGGGTGGTTAGTGTACGAAAAAGGTGACAAGTCCTTATGGGGTCAGCTTGTGGAGATACATTAGAAGTGGCTGGTTGAACTTCTCTAAACTCCTTGTTTATGATGTGGGGGATGGTACTAGAGTGAAATTTTGAAAGCATGTGTGGTGTGGGGATTGTACTCTCCAAGAGGCCTTTCTGGAGCTTTATTGTCTTAGTAGGTCAAAGAATTCCTCGGTGGCTGAAGTTATGGGTTGGTCTGCTGGGAGGTTTCACTGGAATGTGCAATTTCGTCGTCCACCACAAGATTGGGAAGAAGAAGCCTTTGACCGGTTTATGGGGTTGGTCTATTCTTTGACAGTGCGGGGTTTGGCCCAGATAAGGTTTGTTGGAAACCTGCAAGGAATAGAGGTTTTGAGGTTAAAGGTTATTATAGCTCCTTCTACCCTCCTACTCTTGTTTCCTTTCCATGGAGAATGATATGGCAATCGAAGGTTCCTCCAAGGGTGGCTTTTTTTTTATGGTCTGCTTCCTTAGGTAAGATCTTAACAACAAACAACATTCGTAAAAGATGAGTGATAGTGCTTGACTGGTGCTATATGTGTAAGAGGTGTGGGGAGTCGGTGGATCATCTTCTACTTCATTGCTCCATAGCTTGAGAGTTGTGGTCCTTAGTTTTCTGCTTGTTTGGTATTCAATGGGTTATGCCTCATACTGTTCTTGAGTTGTTTGAGGCTTGGCAAGGAAAGTTTGCGCGACATCGTCACATTGATGTTTGGAGATTAGTGCCTCATTCCTTGATTTGGTGTATTTGGCGTGAAAGGAATGCTAGAAGCTTTGAGGGTTGTAAATGTTCTTTACTAGAGATTAAGCCTTTTTTCTTACACACTCTCTTTGAATGGAGTGTGGTTTTTTCTCATTTTTCTTGTTCTTCATTTTCTTTTTTCTTGACCGTTGTTCTTTTGTTTCTTGATTTGTGCCCCATAGTACATCCCCAATGTACTCGGCTTGCCAATCTTTCTATTATTAATAATATTCTTACGTTATTTATCAAAAAAAAAAAAAAAAACTATATATTGATGAAGATTGACTGTTCATGAAAGGTAATTATTGCCATTTCAAAATATTTTCCTCTTATTTAATAAATTGTAATAGTAACTAGTTTCCAATACAATAAGGAAAAAAAAAAAAAAAAAACTCATTCTAAATGTTATAGAACACATTCAAATATTTCTTTAGGTAAAAGCATACAAGAAGAAATTCATATAGACATAAGCATGAAAAAACACGTGGAAGCAACAAATCTAAAAAGAGAGGAGCCTATAGAAACCTGAAACTGAGGGTAGTCTGGAGCACTAAACACAGTGATCAGCTTCCCTGACTCCACAACATGATCAATGGTATATCCTTCATCCATTCCTCCAAAACCAGTCCTCTTTTCCCTCACATCAGGGCCTTCATGTGATCTGATGATTAACTGGGACGAAATCAACAAATGATAACCACAATATTAGTTTGAAAATTAAAAGCCAGCATGTTTCCATAAAAGATTACTAACACCAACAAATAAGTTAACGAATAAACACAAACAAGTACAGAGAAACTGTATAAATGGTTTTACTATGGAGTGTCGTATGTTGCTCCACTTTCAACAGCAACAGATAGTTTCATTTAGAGTAAAGCAAGACAGACCGCAAAACCATATTTTGCTTATAAGTTATAACCATCAAATAGAACTCCATGACCATACACAACTATTAAAGGAGCTGCCAATGGACTATGGACCAAACGGCATCTCCTCCCCCCATAAGAATAAGGAGTATAGCATGAGGATAGCGTTCAATCCCATATTGGTGGGAGTTTTATTTACATATCAAAAGAAAGCCATTAAACAGTTATATTGTATTGTCCAGAAAAAAAAAATAATAAAAAAAAAAAAGAGGTTATGTTGTCTTTTTACTTCAAGTCAGAAGTTGAAAAAAGTTATCAGTTAAGATGGTAAACAACTTCAGTAGCGATAACAAAAAATAAAAGTAAAAAATAAACCCATATTTAAAACTAGCTAATTAATAAAAAGGGAAAGTATGAGTCAAGAATAGCACAACTGTCATCTACTTCATTACATTTATATGGAAGAGGAACATTAATGATAATAAGATGTTTATAATATCTTTATTAAATGACATATATGAACGCAAACATGAAATATATATTTTCATAGATTTTGAATATCAAAATGACACAAAAGATAACCACATTTATTCAAAATTTAATCTTACGTGCAATAAATCAATTAATATATATATATAGTTAGGCTGAAATTTTCCATTAAGCAATTAGAGATTACCAGAAAATAAACCATGCCCATTATGAACAATATCACAAGATAGCCATATCAGCTCCAATTAAAACGGTTTTTTGAAATAACCTTTAGATTGAACTTTTTGAGGAAGTCTTCAGTGCAATCAGGACCCCACAATAGTCCAATGTTTCGCTCTTTATTCAGAGAAAGACCAAGAGTCATTGATGGGTCTGACCATAGCACATCACCAGGAATCAGATTTAAGCCTTCAACTGGAGGATCAAGAACAAACCTTCGAGCTCTAGATAATTCCTCCAAAGAACCAAGAGATAATGACTCGGGCTCAGAGTTGGAACTTAGTTTACGACTCTTCTTCTTCCCCTTCGATGTCTTTGATTGGGTCAAAGGTATGCTGCGGAAAAGCCCTCCATGAGCAGTAAATACACATCCCGCTATAATAGAGGCCAAAGGAAGCCCTTCAAAGCATCCCAAACATTTCTGATACACATGCTCAGCTTTCTCTCCATATTTTGTCAGCACCTCCTTCTCAAAGCCATAAACAGAGGTGCAATACTTGGATTCATGATTTCCACGGAGAAGAAATACTCTATCTGGCATAAAGACCTAGCCAGAATATCATCCCATAACAGCATAAATTCATCAATTACTAAACAATAATTTAAGAAGAAAAAAAAAATCATATCTAATGTACAAAACTCCCACTTTTACAGATCCCGAGAAGTAATTGGTAGGCGGCCTTAACCCCAATTTAATCAATAATTAGAAATTTATAGCTTTAACAAAAACAAGCTATATGTATGCTAAATATCGTAGAAGATGCTATTATTTGAGAATGGAAAATGCTAAGGCTACAATAATTTTTAATACACAGGGTTTACAAACTAACAAACTGACATGTTGGTGAATGTGATTGGCGGGTTTTAACAGCATAATAAATGAATTTATGTATTACTTTCTGTGACTAGTGACAGTTTGAAAATTTTAGGTAGTAAAATTTGTAGTATTCATAACATCACTCTTTGCAAAATGAACATGAATCAAACATGGAACTTAGACATTAAGCAAACCACTGAGAAGGATATAGCTTGTTTTAACTAAAACCATACATCTCTAACAAATACAAAGTGGCTTACAAGAAGATTATGATTGAAATAAAAAAAAAGTTCAAAACTTGCTGAAACTGTAACAAAGTAAAGTTGGAATTTTGATTAATAAGAGAGAAATGAAATACCTTCCAGGCCAACAAGAGAAGAAAAGTCTCAAGGCCCCAAGCTCCATGATCGACATAATTACCATTGAATACAAAGAATTGATTTTGAGAAGGAAACCCAGCTTGTTTCAATAGAAAGATGAGATCATGCATTTGGCCATGAATGTCACCAACAACAACGACAGTGCTCGACTTGTCAGGATCAATTGTGAGACAATTAGGTTCCTTGTGGAGGATCTTCGATGCGGCAAGAATCAGAGTATCGAAGACTTGAACTGGAAGTACTGACTGGAATTCCGAGGGTGGTAGATTCTTGGAAGACCAGTCAAAGGTCGATATCAGATTCTCAATCCAATCAAGATCAAGCTCGCTATTCTCTGGCCATGTTAGTGCTGGTACTTCTTGTTGTTGCTGCTGCTGCTGTTGTTTTACTAGTGATGCATTAGGATTTTCTTCATCCGCAATTGTAAGTTCACCAAGTTCTTAAAAAACATAAACAAATTTGTTTAGTATAAAAACTTAAAAAAGCTCTAAAAAGAGAAATTACTTATACAAAATAAATCAGGGGGAAAAAAAATCAATGTATACCTGAGTCAAGCTTTTCAAATTCCTCAACATCTTCCAGTGCCTTTTGAAGGCTTATTGGAGTAGAAGAAGAACGAAGCCAATCTTGCGCACAAAGGAGGCCCTCAACCATCCTAGGAGACAAAGAGCTGCGAAAAGGATCAAGCACACGACCTTCTAAGCTAAATGCAGATTCAGAAGCTACAGTTGATACAGGGATTGCAAGAACATGACGAGCAACCAAGGAAAGCACAGGAAATCTACAAGAATTAGCCTTCCACCAATTCAATATATCAAAATATCCATCAAGTTTTGCCAAACCCTCTTCTAAATACCTTTCCACCTCAGACTTCTTCTCAAAAGAATTCTCCTCCTCAATTTCTCTCATAAATTGAGCCATCCTCAAAGATCGTCTCACACTCAAAGGCCCACTGCTACTACTTCCACTTGACCCCTGCGACAATTGTGTAGACATATTATTTTGTGCATCCCTTCCCTTCTCATTTTTCAGATATGCTTCATACATTCGAACCAAAGCATCTTTCACTTGTTCTGTCTTCTCATCCACCTTAGAAATATCATGATAGAGTCCCTTAAAAGCAAAATGAACATATCGCAATTTGTATCTAGGATCAAGAACAACTGCAACATACAACAATAAATTTTGATTGTCAAGATTCTCCCAATATTTATTAAATTTTGATTTCATATCCATCGCCATCTTCTTCAATAACTCATTCTCATTTAAACACTCCTCTTCGATTGTATCTCGGATCAACATCAATTCTGGAACAAATTGGTTTGCAGTAACAGCCTTGGAGCCTGAAAACCGCAATGCAGCATCATAAAAAAGTTGAAGGAACTTCACAAACAACCTAACTTTGATCCAATCTTCCCTCTCCGGAGCCCCAAAAACCTTCTTACCTTTCTTACTTTGCCCACAATTTCCATCATCACCATCTTCATCCTCCTCCCCCTCTCTCAAAGTAGGGAGGAAATTCTTGTCGACCTCCTCCAATCTTTCAAATGCCTTTTGAAATTTTTGGGCCTTATCCAACATCATGTAAGTAAAGTCCCACCTTGTTGGTACATCTAGGCAAGGTTGACTTTTACTTGATATTGTCTCCCTCTCCGCACATGCCTGAAGTTTATTCCACCTTTGTGGTGAAGATCTTACATACCTCACAACATTCCTTATCTTTGCTATTGACTCATCTAGTTCTTTTAACCCCTCATGAACTATAAGATTCAAAATATGAGCATAACATCTGACATGCAAGAACTCATTTTCTAAAAGAGTATCCTTCTTTTCTTTAGTCTTATCCTTCAAGAACTCAATCAAACTACTATTGGAACTTGCATTGTCAACAGTAAGAGTAAGAATCTTCTTCAGCTTCCATTGAAACAAACACGATTCGACTGCCCTTCCAAGTGTGACACCTTTGTGGTTGTCCACTACACAAAAATTGATTATTCTTTTGTGCAATGTCCAATTGTCATCAATAAAGTGTGCCGTGAGACACATATAGTTTAAATTTTGCACAGATGTCCAAGTATCTGTGGTAAGGCAAATTCTTTGGCCCCTAAGAGCTTTCCCCAACTTCTTCTTTTCCCTCAAAAAGACATTGAAACAATCTCTTGCAATTGCCATCCGACTTGGTATTTTATTTGTAGTCCACTTGGGACAAACTACACGCACAAATCTCTTAAAACCTTCACCCTCCACAATCCTAAATGGAAGCTCATCTAGGATCACCATCTCAACTAATGCTCGCCTACAATCCTCAACACTAAAAGGTACTGCAAAAAGATCACCACTACCTCCATCAGTAGTAAATTCAAATGCTAGGGTGCTTTGGCTCTTACCTATGCTATTTGGGTATTTCTTGCATTGCTTTAAAATGTGTGCAATCAAGTTTTTTGTCCCATTTGCGCTAGTAGCTGCATAATCAGTCCCACAATACTTACAAGCCGCTCTCGCTTTTTTAGAATCTCCACCTCCAACCATAGTAAAATGTTCCCAAACCCAAGATCTTTTTCTACCCTTAGTAGTGGCTTCAGCAGTAGCACTCACATTGGGTGGGCATGGAGTAGTAAGGCCTTGGTTCCCTTGTGATGACGTATCAGCTGTTGCATTTCCACCACTATCACCATGGCCAGTGGTGCTCCCATCAATGCGCATGGGGCTTGCATCAGTCATCTAAAAACAAAACAAAAATTAAATTTTAGAGAACACTGATATTTACGAACAATACATATATTCTTAAGCATTCATTTATAAAAGAAATTTTGAGCCCATGAATAATAGATTATCATTTTCTTAAGCATTCATTTATAAATGTCAAAACTTGAAAAACAAAATATTTAAGTAATCAAATTTAGACCAGCACATACTCTAGGAGCACATTCCCTATGAAATTCTCAATTTCTTACTTACTATCTCAGAGTTACTGTTCTTAGAATACAGCCGACCAAAACGAACTATTAATTTCTCAATTTCTTACTATTTATTTATTCACAAACAATGAAAACCTTGAAAAAAT